>JAGGAX010025265.1:0-11242 GCA_017657335.1 Termitomyces titanicus | reverse complement strand
ATTATTTTTCTCCCTAAGTACTTACAGAGAATCTTGCATTAGCATTCTACTGTAATTTCACAGAATAATGCATTACTCTGTCAGGATCAGGTGAGCTTCAACCCTTTCAATTTGGATAAGCTTGATGAACCTCTTAGCTGTTGTCAACACAACTATCTCATTCCACATCTGATGGATTTCAACAGACTGCGCTCTTTGTTCTGCCACAACATGTCAACCAATATTGCATCAACCTGTTGATAGCTGTGACACTCGCAAACGCTACCGATGTATGGATTTACTTATATCCCCCATTATCAATCTGATATAAAATGGAGACTTTTTATTCAGTCTAAGGAGTTATAAAGTTTTGTGATAGTCGTTACGGTTCCCTGATGCCAAGATCATGACTGATTAAGATGGACTGTCGACCTTGGTGTGCAGTCCACTCAAAGTTCACTTATGACATCGGCAAAATTGGCCGGAGGCCGATTTTTTTTTTTTCATTTTGTCGAACGTGTACTTTACAGACAAAGTATGGAGTGTATAATATTACTCCTAACTTTTTTGATTGTCGTTTGCAAAACTTTAGTTGACGCATGTCGGAATTTTCTTGCCGGTGTTTCAAACCTGCACGATTGGATGAGAATGGATAGATTTGTGTAACTGGAGTAAGTGCGTGCCGACTAGCTCCAGCGAGAGGTAAGGGCTGGTGGTCAGGAGATCTCTACCGTCGAGGTTTCAAGTTTTGGGGATCATGTGTTTATGATCACTCAACGTAGAGTCACTGCATGTTGTGAAACACTCAGTTCCGTCATTTACTACATTGTTCTAACACTGTAAGTATTTTCTGCGCTCAATATTATGCCAACCTCTCAGAATTCGAGTCCTGACATGGCCTAAGGACACCTGCACTTGTCTGGATGCGTCAACGCTCGTCTAAACAGGCCGCAGGCGCCTGGAAAACGCGATACTCAGGATTTTACATACTGACAACTCGACGATGGCATCATAGAATCTTAGAAATTGACATTGATCGGCCCTAATGATAACCTCGTTACGGATCGTCAACAAATTTCTACGACTACATCTGGATTCTGGACCCCAAATCTCTGCTTGTTATTATGTTGACTTGTAAAGGAATATGGTGCTTGACGTAGACAGCGAACATCGTGGAAGACAATATGTTTATGACATGCCAATGATGCCCATGCAGTTTTGGTAAGCCACTTTGGCCGTCCGGGTGTTCAATGGGCCTGATATCCAACACTTATAATGCATTCTGCTACGAGCGGGAATGATGCATAGTATTATCTCATAAAACGCTTCAACTTCCCGCTCAAAGGTAAAGCAGGCCAAGAACTTCCCCTTCATATGACTACACCTCCGGCCTATCCGAATCCTTCCAAGGTCAGCTCGTTGAACATCATTAGGGAACACATCCAACAAGTCTTTCAGGATTCCAGCATCAACGATGAAAAAAGCTCTATCGTGCCGCCATCGAGGGTTGGTGCACCTCCTGAAAAGATTATTGATCTATCAGCCCTTGAAGCTCAGACATCTATCTGGGCCGGTTACGAGCATGATGTCCTTCCTACCAAGATACACAAGAGATGGCTTCGCAATATCCGTTTCCAAATCATGGATCTCTACCGACGTCTCTTCAGTATCGTCTTCTTTACCAATTTTGGGGTCTTCATATACGTCGCTGTCAACTTCAGTAACACTACCTCGTTGAATATTGGCAAAATCGTCGTCGGAAACCTCTTTGTTGCCATTCTTATGCGACAGGACTATGTCATCGACGCCTTCTTCACTGTTTTCACGTCCATTCCTCGAAGCTGGCCACTTACGATTCGGAGAGTTGCTGCTCGTGTATATCATATCGGGGGCTTACATTCAGGTGCAGGAACATCAGGAACTCTTTGGCTCATTTTATTCACAGCAAAGGCGACCATGGAGGTGATTGACGGTCGCGGTGTGAGCTTACTCCTCTTCTTCATGACCAATATTACAATACTGAAGTGCATTGTTTGTTCAACCCTAAATAGGCATCCGGCGCAACTCTTACAATTACCAGTGCTGTCCTTATCCTGGTGCTTACGATTTTGATCTTTGCATATCCAACACTACGGAAAAACTTCCATAACAGTTTCGAGGCGACTCACCGATTCCTTGGATGGAGTGCAACTGGTCTCGTATGGATTCAGGTTTAGTAGTGCGCCTTTCATTTCTTTCTGTCTCGTTTACCCCTTGCTTTCCTCAGATTATTCTTCTTACAAACGACTATCGTGGCCACGTTCCGCTTGGAACAGCCCTTGTTCATTCAGCTCCATTTTGGCTCATTGTTGTCGCAACGAGTAAGTGCCAATTCTTATTGATAGCTTTTCAAAGGACGAATGTGTTCGATCTCTCTAGTATCATTGATCCTTCCTTGGGTCCGGCTCAAAAAAGTACCTGTGCGCTGCGAGAAACTATCGAACCACGCTGTACGAATGTACTTCGATTATAGTAAATATCGTTTGGATTCTGCCAGCGACATGGTTTAACAATCATCTACAGCGACGCCCGGCGCTGGAAGTTTCGTTCGCTTGTCAGACTCGCCTCTCACTGAATGGCACAGCTTCGCAACTATGCCAGAGCCTAGGAAGCGAGGCTTCTCGTTGGTCGTCAGCAAGGCTGGTGACTGGTCGGACAAGATGATCAAGAATCCACCAACTCATATCTGGAAACGGGGGATTCCGACTTATGGTGTGATGAAGGTAGCAACTATGTTTCGCAGGCTGATCGTTGTGGCCACTGGCTCTGGAATTGGACCTTGTACACCGGTAATTTTGGAGAAGAAGGTCCCCATGCGTGTTCTATGGGCTGCACCTAACGTTCGCGAGACGTTTGGAGACAAGTTGGTTGATACCATTTTGGCGGCCAATCCAGAAGCTGTTATCTATAGTACATTCTCACTTGATGTGGTGGGGTTTCTTCTAACTCCCCTTTTACAGACACTCGACAGCACGGGAAGCCGGACATGGTCAAGCTGACCTACCGCCTTGTCAAAGAATTCAATGCCGAGGCAGTAGTTATCATTTCCAATCAGCCGTTAACTGAAAAGGTTGTCTATGGGATGATGAGTCGAGGCATCCCTGCCTTCGGTGCTATCTGGGACTCTTGAGTAGTGTTGTATTCTAAGGGGTTAATAAGGGCAATTTTTTCTATAAAGGCTTGACCTTTAAGAACAACCTTTGAATATGGCTTAATATCTGGAGACATCCTTGCAGGTCTGAATTATACAGAGAATATATTCTAATATTACGCGTATACTCTGAGGTAGTCCGAATTCTACCGAAATAATCTGCTGGAGAAGGAGTGTAGAATAACCGCGATGCTACGCATGGTGAACAATATATCAAATAGTCGGAAGAGTATAAAAAGCATGACACTTACTTGAAAATTGATTCAATCGTTGTTCGACGTTAGCCTCGGTTTGTATTTGAGTAAGCTGGTTTCCTGTTTTTCTTGGCCTTCGTTCGTTCTTTCGATAAATCGTTGTATTTCTAGACACCAAACATGTAACGAAGATTAATGAAATTTATCTTTTCAGTGTCAGCATCGCACGTCTTCCACACGTTCGCGAACTCGATTTCGGTGGCGTCAGGTACGTTTTAAGATAATCAATGGCGAAAAGATTTCTAAAATCATGATGTAAGATAATATGCGAACTCAGGTCTTAAGAACGACCTGAGACCTGTCGCTGGGTTTGTGGTGGATGCTTATGATTCTACTACGTTCCGTCGCCCCGCCTCAACCGATTGAATTTCGGCAACATTTCTCGGAGATATTCCGCATGCTTTCTCCTCAAATCTGCCTCTTGCATCTTCCCTCTACCACTCCAAGTTCTTCTCTCAGCGGCAGGCCCGTAAACAACTGTGCAATCGTCAAGAACTTCATCCTCCGTAGGAACAAGAAGGCATCCTGCCCCAATAACGCAATATGAACCAAGGCGGACGGTATGATGGACACGCGCTCGCGTAGATATTGTGTTGAAACTTCCTATTGTTGGAGCCTCAACTCCTGAAAACCTTATCAACACCCCACCTCCATTCAGATGGTATGATACGCACGACATCCAATCTCAAAGAGATTGTCGTCACCAATACGCATAACCTCTTTTCTCCTAGATAAAATTTAACACATTGGGAAATTTCTTAAGCCGTGTGGTGTGTCCATACCTATTGACGATAATAGAACCCTCTTCAATTATACATCCATTCCCTATCACTATTGGTCCAGCAATGGCGAAGATAGTTGCTTTGGGGTGCACAATGGACCCTTGGATTCCAATGAGTTGTATATCGACATTTGAGACGTCAAGATCCGCACCAGCTCCAATGGTTATATCGCCTTTCAACTCGACATCCTGGCAAACGACTGCTTTTGAATGAATGGTAAATTTGTCACGACTAGGGCCCACTTCAGCTTCGAATGAGACGAGACATACAATAAAACTCACATTGGAGGCATACTTCGATATGTGCGCTCTTCGAGCTTAACGAATTAACGAACTGCACGACTCATGTGAGTGATGGTACATTCTTTGCCTTTGTCGCAACGCCGTCGGCAAGAAGGATATTATATTTGGTAGAGTTTGCGTACTTATGTAATACATAAGTCTCTGGTAGCTGACCTAACTCTAATCGACTATGATTCCTCCTGATAGAGACTAATCAATTCAAAAAAACCAAGGGGGAGTCACGTGTGCAATATGGCATATCAGGTTGGGTAGGTAGGTCAAGGCCTCGGCCCATTGAATTTTTTTTTGGAGGGTGATGACGTCTAGCCAAAAAGGAAGTTCTTTGCCACATGTGCTATACAAAGTGATTTTCAGTTCAATCTCTGTTGTGTGGATGGAAAGTCAAGTCAGAAATTAGTTAGAATGTAGAAATGTTTTACATTAGTACTGTAATCAGACTTGGTTGTTGCTATCAATAGAGAATTGTCACCATAGCATCTAATGCAGATTTGATCATGAAGGGCAAAAGATGCATACTGGACCAGAGCAGAAAATAAAGAACTTGCTATCTTTGATTTGAAAAGTTGCTAAGAAGTAATATGATTGGTACAACTGTGATTCATGTAAAAACTCATGTTGCACTGAAAGGATATCACTCGCCTGCTAAAGCACTGTCTACACTGTATCTAGAGTATAAAATAAATGAGGGTGTAGTATACATAGCTTGCAAAAATGTCAAGATTCCTTGGTTAGGGATGATATAGTGATCTGATTACCTTATCTGAAATTGATCCATGATCTAATTACCCTATTTAGAAATATTAGTAAGCAGGTAGGTAGGTAGGTCACTCCAGATAGCTCTTAGAAAAAGATTTGACCTGATATATATTTTTAAGTTTCATTCCCCCCTTGCAAAAAACATGGGAGAAGAAGTACTTGGTGGAATCATTATTCTCCTTGTTTATATCTTTCATTTTCTTGGCAGAACGTGCCATGGTGAGCTGTTTTGACCAAGTTCAACGGGTCGAACGGGTTGTCACCAAGGTCAGGAATGGTGAGCAGTGAGCATGTGAATGAGACCAAGGTGTGAACAAAATGCAAATGCAGCTGCTGTCAAAGGGATGCTTCAAGGTTGCAGTCAGCAAGTATGAGAGGGTGTGGCCATGCAGGGCCAAGGCTGGCTTGACTCAGCCAGTGTGGGAACACAACAATAGGCATATTGAAGGGTAAAGAAAAGAAATACAAAGTAAACTACCTAGTATGCATGAGCATGTTTGTATATATTAGTATCTAAGGTGTCTGTGTAGTCTGATACCTTTAACACTCCCACTTATGCATTGTGCAAACAGACAGCGTGATACAATTAAGAAGAGATAAAATCAAAATATGATGTACTTCCATGCATGCAAACGGACAGTGAGATGCAATTAAGAAGAGATAAAATCAAAATATGATGTATTTCCATCCAAATCCAAAACTCCCACCATTCCTTCAAAGTCAATGAGGTGCATGGCTAGTGTTTGCATGAACAACTTGAAGTCCATTGTCATCTTTAGAATTTTGCTCATCAAAGTCAGCATATGCATAGCAAGCCTTTTCATGGGCATGATATTTAGCACTCTGAAGGACGAGATCTTCAATGGTAGTGGGCATGTCATGGATGGGAGATGTGTCCATCAACCACAGTGGTGGCAGCTGTCACCACTTGACTTATTGCGCCAAGTAAACTTCCCCTCCTTAAATCCATTTATCACTGGCTCATGCTGAGTTTTCCCCTTTCCCTTGTCCTTCTCTGAGCGTGCAGACAGTCTAGTCTCAGACTTGACAAGAATGTATTCGCTGTTGGCAGAGCCAATCAGAGTGGACTTGATCTTGTTGAGGTTCAGTTCATTTTCCTGAGCAAGGATGCTGGTGCAGATAAGGTGGTAGGAGGAATTGAGATGACAAAGAAGATGGTTGCCAATGGTAGTGTCTGAGATTGTCTTGCTAAAATTTTTGAGCTCTTGAAAGGTGGTGATGACAGCCTGAATGTAGATTTTTATAGAGCAGGAAAGATCATGTTCAATGGTGTCAATATTGTCATGCGCATGGATACAATGGCCCATTGTTGACTTGTTGTACACTGCCTTGAGAGTAGACCAAGTGGTAGTGCAGATTTGATGCCTTTGATGCTGTAGCACTGCTCAGATTCCATAAAAGCATAAATATACACAACTAGAGACTTATCCATCTTTGCATCTCCCTCTCTAACCATACGAGATGATACTCAATCAGCTCCAGCTCCTATGAAGAACATCTCCATGTTCTCTGACCACTTTGTCCAGTTGTCATTGCCAAGCTTGGCAGCTCCTACAAGAGTGCTTGAAAAAGAGGTTGGGATAGAGACACCACCAGTTGGAGCAGTAGCCATGATGGTTGTGAAAAGAAAATAATGTGCATGGAGCATGGCACAAGGCATAGTGATGATCCTTGATGGGCAATTGAAATGGCGATCAGACCAAGAGCTGGCATGTGGTGACTACGGGTCAAAAAAATAAAATAAAGTTGTGAAGTTGTGGAAACATAGAGAAGAGATGTGCAGGGTCACTTGGAGCCCATAACCTGTTGAATGCCAAGGTCAGGAATGGTGAGTGGTGAGCACATGAATGAGACTGAGGTGTGAAGAAAATGTGAGTGCAGCTGCTATCAAAGGGATGCTTGAGGGGTGCAGTCAGCGAGTATGAGAGGGTGTGGCCATGCAGGGCCGATGTCAGGGGACTTTCATTCTCCCTCTACAAGTCCCATTTTTCCCTTTATCCCCTTTGTTCAGTGGCCCCCAACCCCAAAACCAAAGCCTGGAACTGCCTGATTGCTCTAGAGGCTCAGGTGCAGACCACCCAAGCCTCCCTCACTATTCACACCACCAAACTTGCTGGGCTATGTCAGACAACAGACACCATTGCCAATTCTCTTCAGACGCTCTTAGAGCACCTTCCCCCAGCTCCCCTTGCCCCCCCTGCACTACCAGGACCTGACACCACTACATGTCCAATTGCTGCCACCATGGCATGCTCAAGAATTCCATGCCCAGCACTCCCTGACACATATGATGGCAACTGTGCTGCTGAGGAGCATTTTCTCCAGTCCTATCCACCTCAGCAGTGACACATTTGACTCTGACATGTTAAAGATAGCTTGGGTCTTGTCTTACATGAAGATGGGCCAAGCATCCACTTATGCGCTATGAGTTTTTTGGCATCCCAGCAGAGTAGGTGCCTTTGCTAACTGGGAGGCTTTTGAGAGCAAATTTTGAACGGAATTCTTCCTCCTAGACCCTGCTCAAGCTACAGCCCTCTCTATTCATGACCTTGTCCAGTATGGCCAGGGTAAGCAGACCCTTGATGGGTACATAGACTCCTTTTGTGTGCTGGCTGAGCAGGCAGGGCACCCTGATGGTCTTCAGCTCTGCCTCACCTTCCATGAGAGTCTCCACCCTGCTATGATGGAGTGTATTGACAACCTCGCTGAAGAACACCTCATTAACAACAAGCAGATCAAGACCTGGTTTAAGGTTGCTCAGGATCAGTGGCAGCTTATGGAGCTGAAATGTGAACAACACCCTCACGTCTCCCAATCAGCTCCACACCTCATGGAGCACCCTCTCTGATGTACAAGATACCCCCTCGGTCAAAGTCTCAACCAATCCACTCCCCTCTTGTTCACCACACTTGTCTCTCCCTGTTGCCCTCCACAGTATGTTGTTGCATCTACTCCTTTATCCCACTCCCTGCACTTGAATGTGAAGACTGAGACCACAGATATGCAACAGACTTGGAGCATTGTAGCCCTACTTGACAGTGGTGCAACAGGGCTCTTCATTGATGCTGACTATGTGAAGCAACATCAACTAACCACCAGACCCTTATCTCACCCTATCCCCATGTACAACATTGACAACACTCTCAACAAAGCTGGATCCATCTGCTCTGTTGTAGACTTGGTGTTGTGCTATTGTTCATATTCAGTACATGCCACCTTTGCCATCACGGGTCTAGAGAAGCGAGACATGATCCTTGGGTTCACCTGGCTCCAAGAGCATAATTCAGAGATTGACTGGTCTTGTGGTGAGGTATGCATGAACCAGTGTCCTCAACATTGCTCTACATGCATCAAAGAAGCCTAAGAGGAGCATAGAGCATTGGTCAAGGAGTGTGCTGCCATACATGCTTGTTGCATAGGGTACCTCCCCTTTGCTGACATTGACCTGCTGCATCCTCCCCCTTTGGCATTCCTCATAGAGAGGCCCTTTACAAGGATGACAAAGGTGGGTGTGAACCCCTGCAGAAAGATGGATGTGAAGGCGAGTTTGCTGGCGCTCCAGACCCAGAGTCTCCAGACAAGGCTATTGAGGTAGGTGACAGGATCTATGCTGCTACTCTGTGTGCCCCATCCAGCGTGGCAGAGATACAGGCCAGTCAGACTACATCTCAATGTTTGGCTCAGGCATTTTTGGCAAACTCCCAGTGGCCTTCTGCAGCACTGTTCCTCATCACCTCTATGACTTTGAAGATGTGTTCTTCAAGGTGTCATTTGACTTGCTTCCAGAGCATAAGCAATGGGATCATGCGATATAACTCATCCCTGGTGCCGAACCCTCTTGCTGCAAGGTATATCCTCTCGCTCCAAAGGAGCAGGATGAGCTAGATGTGTTCCTTCAGGAGAACCTCGACTCTGGCTGGATATGTCCTTTGAAGTCACCCATGGCCTCTCCAGTCTTCTTCATTAAGAAGTTTGGACTAATTCTGGTAATGTTCTTTGGCCTTACTAACAGCCCCACCACCTTCCAAACAATGATGAATGACATTTTCTGTGACCTCATCATCTATAACCAAGACACTTGAGGAGCATCAACAGATCATGTGCATTGTCCTGGAGTGCCTCTGCCAACACCAACTCTACCTCAAGCCTGAGAAGTGTGAGTTTGAGCAGACCAAGGTCAAGTATGATCATCTCCCATGAAACAGCAGAGATGGACCCAGTGAAAGTGGCAGGTGTGGCAGAGTGGCCAGAGCCTAAGAACAAGAAGGAAGTGCAAGCCTTTCTGGGCTTCACCAACTTCTATTGGAGGTTCATCCAGAACTTTTCACACCATGCTCATCCCCTCTTTGACCTCATGGTCGGATGGGGGTTGGCAGTGGGGAGCCTTGCAGCAAGCCGCCTTTGATGCCCTCAAGTCTGCCATTGTCTCCAAGCCAGTCCTCCTTTTCCTGGACGATGACTCTCCCTTCCATGTTGAGGCTGATAGCTCCAATTTTGCAGCGGATGCAGTTCTGTCCCAACAGTCTAAGGAGGATGACAAGTGGCATCCTGTAGTGTTCTACTCAAAGAGCCTAAACACTGATAGACCTAAATCCAATACTAGTGGTGTTAGATGTGTGGATCTATCCAAATAGGAAGTATGGATTATGTGAGCAAGGTATTTGTGTAGAGAGATGATTCAATCAAGTCTGGGTGAAGAGTTGCTGTCTAATGGGTACCAACAAGACTATATTTCAGCGACTGTTTCTAAAGATATAGAGGATAACACAATTCTCTGACAAAACTTATATGCAAGTGGCGATCCAACATTGCTGCTCAAGGATCAGTGCTCGGTGGAGCAGCGGGTGCATGGTTGGCTCTCGCTAGATAGGTGGCGACTGTCTTCGTTGGCGATGATACAACACCGGTCAAAAGGGGGTTAAGTCGGTTCAGATGGCAATGGCAATCTTTTGGCAGTAGTTGCTGGAGTGGTGGTGCTGGAGTTTGAGTGGCGCTCTTTCAGATTTGGAGGGGAGGGGCTTGGGGGAGACTGGTCAGCATTTCCCCACCTGCCTTAGGCCTCTGGAAGCAGCCTTGAGGGACAATCTACCACCTAGTAGATATCAATGATGGTGGTGAGGGTGCGGGTATGGATGGTACCTGCGCATGGGTCAGTGCCCTTCAAGGAGTAATAACTGGTGACTCTGACTAAACTAGACCGACTAAGGTACTTAACCTATTATGTTAAGTACTTAGAGGTTGGTGACAATTGTAAAGACAAGAGCAATGACAACAATGAGGTCTTACTACAAACTGATTGTGAAGTCTGACTGGAACTTGTTTGTTTTAGTAACTTAGTACAGCTTTTATAACCAGTTTGTGAGAAAATATAAGTAAGCAAATCAGTACCAGCATCTGTTGGCCATAGTATGAAATACACTATCAGTCAGCAAGGCCGATGCTCAGTCAGCATGGCGTTGTTATCAGTAAGCAAGGAAGTGCAGAAGTAAGTAAATATGTACAATATACAGGGTCAAGTAGTCTGTAAGTAGAAATTATAACTATATGGACTTTATTTTGGTGAATTGTCTGTGAGTTGGTGTGAACATTTTGTCTTATCAATAGCAATCCAAGTTGGCCTGTGCACCTAGAGGTCATGCAGATTTCATGTTTTCAGTCACGTGCTGACCATGTGACTGACACATTGCGTTAATTAAGGTCAAAAAACCTATTCACCGCTGTAATGGGTCTATCATCCTCCCCCCGACTGAAATTTTGACTGTCCTCAGTCAAATATTGGTTGAAAACAAATATTTCAGCGTGATGTGACATTTTTAATTTTCATGAAACTCCGCCAACCTATTTTTATGTTGCTCACATATATATAGGCCTCTGTTTCCATGCTTGGACCTCCAACTTTTCACTAAGTTCCAGCATGCCACAGTCAATCGCCGTCACCGCTGACCATCAAGAAGCTCC
>JAGGAX010025264.1:0-11308 GCA_017657335.1 Termitomyces titanicus | reverse complement strand
AGCAGGGCTATATGAAAAGAATGTAGATTGAAGTTGTGATGTGTAAAGGATTGGAGTTCAGTGCTGGGAGCCATGAGAATATTCCAGGTACTTATCTAAATTCTCAGTACTACTAGGGCCTGAAGCTTGAAGGCTGAGAGGAAGTATTGTTATGATCAAATTGAGACATTGAATGAGTGTTGAGCAATGAGTCTCAGGCAGTGGCAAATTAGTAGGTGAATGGAGAAAAATTCCGCTATAATGGGCCAAATGGGTAAACAGAGTGCAAAAGTCAAAGATGGCATCACGCTTATCGCCGTCCTTGCATATCACACAAAAGACAAAAATTCAGTCTACAGAGGGGTCCTGAGGCTTCTGCATACTCTTTGATGACGACAAAATCTATGGAGGTTGTATTTCATCATCTGCCATCATTTGTTACCATTTGGGGAACCAGCATTTTGGCCTTACATTCTAGATCTTTGATGGCCTAAAAAGAGTATAAGTTTCTATAAGATCATTTCAATACACTGTCAGCACTAATAAATATACCTTTAAGGGTTACTTTTGCTAAAGATGCTGCATTCTTTTTACTTACCAAGTATATTGAGCAGCATCATAATAATCTGAATACTTAAGAATACTTCATTTTGGTAAACAAAAAAGAAGAAGTGCATTGTCTGGTAGGCATGATCTGGCCATGTGTTGCAATCAATGGCAAGGAAAGGAACCACCCAAATGTGACCCCATCATCATGGTGGCTGACCATGTTTGTATATGTTTTATGCCAGGCCTTACTGAGGGATTGAGGGAGTGGTTGTTGTTGGAAAATTGTTGATTTAATCTTGCAAATCATCATTACATAGTATCAAATGAATCACTATACTACATCTCATTGACCCAGATATGAGATGAGATTTTGGATGTCTTTGGATTCTGTCAATATCATATCACAGCACAAAGCCTCAGATTGCAAAGTCAGGTAATTTACATACATATTTAAATCGTCTGATGTTTTCCAATCATTTTCCTTCCTTGGATTTCTCTTGTCAGAGAATTTTTGTACAACTTTAATTACTTTGACATAAATCTCTGTAAAAACTTGAAGGACTTGGAAAAATAAAAGTACCCAGTGTGCACATGGGATCAATCAACGCGCACCTAAATTTCCATATTCCCACACTCAATAACATTGTTTATTATACTTCTGCTGCTACTGCTAATTTGCTGGACTATCTATGCTACACTTTAATGCCTTCTAGGTCTAGACATTGAGGTCTATGTGTTCCATGCCATTGTCCAAAGTGCTCAAAACAGCCTGGAGGCTTCACTTACCAGTCATGGAAGCAAGCCACTCGGCATGAAAGGCAATATAAACAAGAACACAATACTTGTCCTCACAGGCTGGTGGCTAAGAGCAATGACTTTGGATCTTCAAGAATTTGCAGTGACCTATCTGTGGACTCTAGCAGTCAAGCTGGAAGTGCACAGTCTCAAGTTTTGGCACAGCTGCCTTCCGAATCTATGTTCCATATGCCTGGCCCTCAAGAACCACATACACTATTTCATCCATTGTCATTTGCCTCATCTTATGGGGCAGTATCTTGGCATGGTTCTTTTGGTGGACATTCTTGTGTAGCATCACGCTAACCATCTCACACATTGTCTCATGCTCCATCTTGTCATCCATCTCACATGCCATCTCATACACCATCTCATTGTCCATCTTATGGACAATCTTGTGCACATCTCATCAACTATCTCACAGGTCCTCAATACATGCAGAGACCTTTGTTCTGGCAAGTCCAGATCCTAACCTCAATCTATGGCAAGATCCTAGCGAGAACAACAATGTCGAGCTGGCTCTGGATATTTCTGCCTTGCAGAAAGTGCCATGTGTATGAATGGCCTATCTCAAGGCTGTTTTAGGGACTGTCTTTAGGAAATTGAGCTGGGAACATGCATCTCAGGACCTCAATGCAACATTAAACATTTTAGCTGTCACAGATGCACTTCTTGAAGAGCCTGTGCCTGTTTGGACCCTCCAGAGTGCCAAGAGACAGAACTCAAAGAGCCGACAGCAGAACAATTAAGCAAAGCTATGGAACTGATAGCTGACAAATTCAAACAGCTCAAACAAGGTACATTATCTAATACTGTGACTCCTTTGTTTGGCCACTGATAACATTATTTAAAGGAGTTAAAATGGAAATATATGACAAGGATCCAGACATGGTCTATGCAGATTGTTTATGTGGAAATTGTGATACCCCTGCTGCCCATAAGTTCAATGGATTGGTGGGGCATTCATCTGTGTCCTTACTGTAATGCAAATGTTCTTGATATCAATCAACTGTCAGGTTATAATGGATGTTCATCATTAACTATCAATGTCACTTTGTTATTTAACTTACATTGCACAGCTACCATGGAAAAAGACAATTATCAACTCTTGAAGTGGGTGTATTGGTCCAGGGTTGCAGGCACTGCATGGTAGCAGACAATTCTGCGTGATCATGGAATCCAATGGGCTGTTTTCAATTTGATCCCTGGATGGCTTCCGTCTTCAAAAATGGTTCTGGATTTTATGCACAATATTTTTCTCAGTGTGTTATTAAACTTGTAACGATGGAAAGATGGCTCAATCTGATTTGGAAGGTGTCCTCACATTTCTTTACTGATGTACTATCTAAGGCATATATGCTTTCTGGGTATGGCAGCAAGAAATCTGCAAAAAAAATGATTTGAAAACATTATTGCCAGCATACAATGGCCAAATCAAATGAGATGCAAGCAGTCAAACATCAATAGCAAGCTTTAAACCTGCCTTGTAGGTATTTCTATAATTTTGGTTATGCTGGGGAGGATTGACAGCTGTCAGTGGAATTGGCGGTTGACCTAGACAAATATTGTCATTGGCATCACACCAAGCCACCAGAGGATAATGGGGGAAATGGATATGATATGGCATCATTCATCTGCATTCTTGAGTGACTGGTTTTCACCAAGCTTGTCTCAATGTCAACATGGAGTGAATGGTTAGATAAAGGCAGTATAACTCACATTTTTTTGGTAATTGAGTGACATCAATGAACCAAGCTCAGATGGGACAAGATTACCTGGATCAAACAATCACTCCTTAGAGGCTTGAGATACACATGACAATAAACAATCACCTTTTGACACACTATGTTAAATTCATCAAGCTTTTTGGGCCTGTCTATGGTTGGTGGCTCTTCATGTTTAAGCGCTTCAACGGCATGCTTGAAAAAGGTAACCATATTGGACATGATGGCAGCTGGATAGATTTGACTCTTATGCATAACTGGGTGATAACCCACTTGATTTATGACTATCTAATTTCACTTCCCGATGATGTGCCAGAGATTGAGAAGGACTACATCAAATCCATCATCCATCAGGAAGGTCGCAAAAACAGGAGAGGTATGATGACACAGCTTGCTATGTATTGTGCCAAAGCATCACTGGACAACTGTGTTTTGCTTCCTAAGTGCATTGGAAAGCCTATGGATGTCTCAACTCTTCTTCCTCATAGGTTGTCCTATACTCTTGTTCTTAGATATTTGCAGGAGCTCTGGCCAGATCTTGATGTCATCAGTGACACTTCAATGGATGAGAGAACACCATTCTACCAGTGCAAAGCATGTCGGCCTTTGTCTTATGTGTGGAAGGATGGCATCTATATGGTTCACTTCAAAACAAGGCAACAAAGGCTGATACTGTTGCATTCATCTCTGACAATCAAGACCCGTGTATACCAGTCAAGATTTTATCACTACTCACTGTGAAGATCTCTGTCTCCGACAAGCCTCCTCATGTATGTGCAATAATTCATTGGATGTGTTGTGATGACAACATTCCTCCATTTCCCTGCAGTGAGTCTGAGTTCTAAGTCTATGTGATTCATCTGTCTTAAAATGTTCATTTATCACAACCTTATTTGGCATATATACAACATATGCCAATGATTTTGATCCACCCAAAGTAATCTCTATTGCACAGATTGACAGCCCTTTTGCAAGAATTCCCATCCATTCAAAAGTCATCCAATGAGACTTATAGGTTCTTATTTCTCTGGACCAAGTAAAGTTATATTTTGTTCAGTTGCTACAGTGAAATTCTAACAGCTAATAGATAGGGAATGAACCAGAAGAATATCTAGAGGATGATGCTGAATGAGCAAAGGTATGTAGAATGTTCACTTGTAAAGTAATTCTATCTCATCTTTGGTTACATTTCCACTTGGCCCTGCAGCTTCTAGCACCTGCATGTAGGCCATGATCAGTCGGACCAAATGATGATTATTTGCATGATCTCAGGCTTCATTCCAACAGAAACAAACTATAGGATCATCAGTTCCCACAATGCGCAGCCAGGTAGACTTATCCTTATTCTCCAAAAACCATGGTATGTTCTTCAATGATGCTTTCTTTGGAATGCCAAGCTGCTGAGCAAATGCATATCATGTTAACTCCTAGCATGCAGATCATTAGTATTTGGATCATGAGTATTCAATATTTTTTAAGTCATGCACTTTCATACTAACATCTTTGAAGGCTGCTTCACTCGCTTCCATCTTCTCTATGTCTGCTTCCAGTAGGTCCCTGGTTTCCAAATCTGAGCTGCCATCCAAACTGGGACTGTTGTTCTGTACATCATCAAGCTTCTTCTGTAACCCCTCTACTTCCTTCTCGAGCATCTTGTTCTTTGCTACAATGCCTGCAATGACCTCTGCTTGCTTTTCAATCATACTCTTCAGTATTTTCAGCTCTCTATCAGTTGACTCCATGGCCTCATCCCAGTCTTTTACCCTGGCCTTCATGGAATCTGCAAGAACCCTGGTTCACTCTTTGGCCTAGTCTATATGCTCAATGAGTGTCAAAACCTTCATGACCATCTTTGTTAGCTCAGCAGGAGGCATTGTAAGGGATTTTTCAACAGGGAGGTTGTCAATATTGATGTAGTGGTGGTTCAAATGAGTGACGTGTACATGGATTCATTGAGAAGCCCCTGCTGTCAAAGTCTTTCTGGCTGTTGCTGTGTCTTCAATGTCCTCAGTTCAACCCAAGTTACTGTACAGTCCTGTATTAATACTAATTTTGATAAAGAAACATGTATTTACATTTACAAATGAGCCTAGAGCAATGAAAATGTGGTGTGATGAATGCATGTGCAGGTTCAATTCAGGACCATGGCTGATAAAATGTTAGAGAAATGCTTGGAAAAATCTCACTGAAAAATCTAACTGCAATTGTCTTAAAATGGCTTGTTGTAGTCACATTCTCTCATGGGGCAATCTGACTTGAAATTGTTGAGAAACATTAGGTCAATTTGAATTTATTTGTCATTTCATGTCATTCAAAATCCAAGGCTGTGTGCTGTGTATGGATCCTTTAGAAAATTTGAGGCATGCATTTTTGATATCTCATGTATTGATATGCCAAGTTTAGGATCTTCTGGTGGTTGTGGAAGAATGCCACAGACATCCCAATGGGAGGGTCATTCTGACCGTGAAATAAAACATGACAGACCTGTGATCCTGCTAAGATTTGGGACTCCAAAACGATGCTGTTCAATGTAAATGCAGGTTCCAGGGGTAAGGAGCGTTTTCAGAGGCCTCTGCACAGTTAGCATCAGCTATTACAGATCACCCAAGACCAATGGCCATTCAGCTTAGTGCCATTGATTGGCAGAGGCTGAGTTGAGAACAGTAGGGCTTGAGGTTTCAGGTATCCATCCATTCATAATTCAGACTTCTCATTTTATCCATGCAATGGTCTTGCACTCTTATCACCACTGTTAACCCACAGGTGAGCGCAGAATTGCTTGTCAGCAGCAGATGACAGTCTGATATCCTTTGCAGAGTAGTGATTGCCTCACCACAGTTATCCAGTTCATTTCATTTGCATCACTACTCTAAGAAGTAAGATATACCCACTGTTGTCAGTTGATTAGTCATTATCTCATCTCTCACCGCAGATTTTAGTCAAAAAAAGCTTATAAGGTTTATTCTGAATAGCAATTTTTGCCTCACCATAAGCTTTGTTTAGTATAGTTATACTATTTGACAACTTAACCGCATTTTTCAACACTAGGAATTTTCGTGCATTTTTACTTGTTACCTCATCATCATATGTTGTTCTTCATGACTCAGAATGTAGAGAGTTCTCAAACTCTTCAACCTGAAGTGCAACCTTCCAGTGAGCGCAACAAAAGAAATTTGAGAGAACCTGAGAATGTCGATAGCGATGCAGCACATGCCAAACACGTTTGTGTCGAGTGTCAAAAGCTCGTTGATGAGACTGTCAAAGGAAAACGCTCTGTTTCCAAATTTATACAAGCACTTAAAGAACTTGGGCTTAACGCAACAGAGGCCCAAGACCATGTCAACAAAGTTACTCAGCGTGTGGCAATTGAAATGCCAAGACAAGACAACCTGAGTCGCTGCAACGTAAGCCCTCTCCTAACCAGAATCAAGAAGGCGATCAGGCTGGAGAGACCTAGGCTCGAGCTGTTAAGGCCGTGGCTTGGGAGGTCATTAAATCAAAATTGGATCATGCACTCATGCTTAGTCCTTCACAGACCGCATCAATCACTCTGGAGCAGCTTGCTGATTTGTTAGGCAAACCTAAGCCTCTCACAACCACAACAATCATCCCTCAGTTGATCCTTGCCATGGCACTGCAGCTGGCTCATTTCCAAGGTATGTTATCAGAGGATCCTCACATCGCAAAGATTTGGGGCCTGCATCAGGAATATGCCAAAGAGAAAGTGGCTGAGGCACTCATTTGTATTGGCCGGTTGCAGCCATGTAGAGATCCCATTTCTTGTGCAATGTGGAAGTTGGTTATTCTTGACCATTATGTCAATGTCAAGAAACTATACGCTACGCTCAATAAAGGATATGATCATAACAATGAACCAAAAGACTTCATAGGAGGTTTCTCACTTATCAAAAAAGACCATGTGTCAGCTAAGAAGCCAGTTTGTATGGAATCCGATTGGACACATGTTTTTGATGCATAGATGTCTGCTGTATTACTCTTCTATTCCCATCACAAGACAGAGCTGTCAAAATACAGGGAGAGAGTTGTGGATTACTTCCACACACTCAATAATGGTGCAGCTGTGGCAATTTGTTTCAATGCCAATATGAGAGATTGTTATGCATGGAACCCATTCCATATAGACAACAGCAAGCAGCTTCAGCTTCCAATCCTGGCTCAGTTATTTAACAGCTCATCTCTGTTAGCGGATACAAAATGCAGTGCACTGTCTCAGTTCATGCCACGCAAGCGTCCCACTGCAATATGTCAGAATTGGAATTTGGGCATTTTCTTGACAGATCCATGCCCCAGAGGTCATTGCCATAACATTTGCAGTGAATGCCATGGCTCCCATATGGCACAAGATGTCAAAGACTGCTTCAAAAAGCTCAATATCCAACAACAACAGTACTGTGTTTCAGTTAGGAGCAAAAACTAAGGCGTTTGAAGCTAGGACACAGGAACCTCAATTGTTGAAGGGTTTGAGTGTAAAAAGGAAGTCAGAAGCAGTTGGATCAGAGGATTCAAAGTTTAGACAAGGATTTGTTTGGAATTTGGATAGTTCTTACACACCTATATCCCCTTCAGTGCTTGACACAGAAACAGCTTCACCTCTCCTTTTGCCACCACAACATATTCTTGACAATTTGGTATTCCAAGAAACGTTGAAGGCGCTGGAAAAGAACATTCACGTTGAGACACCATGTAACATTGACAAATTTGAAAAGATCCTTTGAGTGATTCTAATCAGCCATTTGTCAAGTCAGTGATGAGAAGTCTGCAAGAGGGATTCTGGCCTTTTGATGAGGAAGATTGGCTTGCCAAAGATGACGATCCTTTATTGAACTACTCATTGGAAGAAGAAGATCTTGATGCAATATGAGCCTTTGCAACAAGCAGATTCGTGCAAACTGGTGGTCAAAAGCAGATAATGTCAAAGATCTCCTCCCAGGCATGAAGTCTTCACCTCTATTTGTTGTCTAGCAGAAGAATAAAGCCAGCATGGTTACCAACCATTCAGCATCTGGACTCAATGATGGCATACCAAAGGTGGAGGCAAAGGTGTGATACGATGACCTCAGGATGTTTGGCCAAGCCATGTATAACGTGAAGAGAAATTTCTTGAACAAAACATTAGTCTCCTGGAAATCTGATGTCACTAGTGCCTTTGTGAACCTTCTGGCAGATTTGTCAGGTTGTGAAAGTAGATGGAATATGGTACATTGTGCATTGACTTGTTTTTGGCAATAGAACATCACCACAATGCTGGTGCCTGGTATCATTGTTAATGTGCTGGGTAGGCATAAGGAAACTCAACATCAGAGATCTACACGTTTTCATGGATGATTTTTATGCATGGGAGCAAGGAAACAATCTTGTCACTTGCAAAGGCATAGCACATACATGGAGTCAAGCTCAGCTGTTAATCTTCTGGGACACAATTGGTTGCCCTTGGGAGGAAAAGAAGCAAGAGTTTGGAGAGTCACTAAAAATCATAGGGTTTTGGGTTGATATTAACCAAGGCACTATTACTCTTACCGATGAATCCATGGCTGACATAGTCTCTAAAATTAAGATCTTCATCAATACACTGTCACACAGACCTCCTCTTTGGCAAAGGTTGGTTGGCCATTTGAACTGGCTACTCAATGTTCTTCCATGGGGCCGACCCATGCTCACAGAAATGTATAAGAAGATGGCAGGAAAAGAAACCATGCATGTGGGAATTTATCTCAATAAGGAAGTAATCACCGATATGAACTGGCTCATTGAAATCATCCCAAAGGCATTGGGAGTCAGGCTTTTGGAGACGACCAGATGGGATAAAAAATCCATGGATATGGTAGTCTGGACAGATGCGAGTTTGAAGTTGGGACTAGCCTTTGTGTATGCAGGAAATGGTTACATCTATCAACTCACACCAAACAATATGTCCATAAAGATTGACATTTTCCTTCTTGAGCTCATAGCTATTCTTTCAGCAATATCTCATGTTGCAGCCTTTGACCATCCACCTAGATGTTTGCTCATCTTCATGGACAGTTTAGATTCAGTAGCTGTCTTCAACACACTCGGAGCTGCTGAATTGATTCACAATTCAATTATTGAAGCAGTGGCCAGCATAATCTCTCAGATGGGAATCAACTTGAAAGTCTGTCATATCATGGGTAAAGACAACATCAGAGCTGACATGCTATCTTGTCTTCTCTTTGACAAATACAAAAGAAAATTCTGTGCAGATCACATCCACTAATTTGAGCTGCCTCAAGACCTATTGCTGATGCAAGGGAAGGAGTGCTTTTGAGCACCCTGGGTGGATTGTTGAGTTTAAAATTGGCAATCTGCCCCCCGATGGCATTGAAGAATTTGGACAAGCTCACATCACACCTACAGATTCATGCCATTGAAAAGTCTACAGCAAGTGGTTACGTGACAGGAGCGCGCAACTATGTGAAGTTTTGCATGAATCATAACATTCCTCTTGAACTGACTTCACAGACATTATCTTGATATATCACATATACATCAAAATACATAGCATCAGGTCCCAAATACCTTACTGGGTTACTGTGAGAGGAACACTTGCTGGTCCAAGTGCTCAACCAACTGGCCCAAAAGGGTGCAATGTCCAAGCTGGTTGGACATGGTGACCGGTTCTATATAAGCTGCAGTGGTGTCCCCTGACAAGGCTGGGGGAAGGTGTTTTAAGAGTGTCTGAAGGGAATCCAAGATAGTGGCGGTATTTGGGTGCAGTACAGTAAGTTTAGTGGTATGGAGGGTGAGTGAGGCTTGAGTGGCCTGCACCTGGGTTTCTAGAGCAATCAGGCAGTTCCATGCTTTGTTCTCTGGGTCAGGGGCTGCAGGAGGGGTAGCTGGAGGCGCTGGAGTGGTCATAGAGAGCAAGTAGGGGCTAGGAACAGTTTGGTGGGGAAGAGACCAGTAGGGGCTGGGAAACAGGCTCAAGCAAGCTAAAGGAGGCTCCCAGACCAAAATGGGGAGACTTGCTCTGCTGTAAGGGCAACCTCTGGAGGCTGTGGCACAATCACGCAACTGGCAGAGGGAAATCCAAAGTCTATATTGAGTACTGTATGGGTAGGTACATGTATAACTACACACCTGGCAGAGGGAGATCCAAGGAGACCAAGTCTAGGGATCCCCTATGCCAGGAGTGACACTTCAGAGGTCGCAGAAGCGTGGGAACTAACTGTACAGTACATGTAAGCTACACAATAACAAGAAACAGCCCTAAAAGGGGCATATCTCCAAAAATGATCAAAACTCCGGAAATAGCCATGGGCAATCAAGAACACTTGTTGTTGACTAAGCATCAAGCGTTCTTGATGCTCTGAAGTGGGAACAGATAGACTAGGGTCAAATGGAAGGAGAAGAAAGAGTAAATGGGAAAAATAACAGAGAAAAGGGGAAAAACAAGGGGAATGAATGGATGAATGGGACATGTAGAGGGAGAATGGAGGTCCCCTGACAGTAAGTCTCCCCTCCAGCTTGTGCTGAGTGACCTATGTAAGTGCAATCTAAGAATGCAAATAGTTTTGATTTGAGCCAAGCCTTTGTTGGAATTGACCCATCTTCACGAATGAATAACACACAGCAAAAACCATGTTTTTTATCCCAAACACTGACATATTTCTGTAGCAGCTCTACTGGATCAACTGTTTTCTGATGCATAAATAATATCTCAATGCCGTAGAAAAAAAGGATCACACTTGTGATAAGATGGATGATAACCAGCATATCCTGGTGTGAATTTAACTGATAATGTTTTATGACTTTCTGCCAATCCATAGGCTCCTTCGCTGTCTTCTTCACCAATTCCTCTGACCTGTGACATGCATAGAAGCAACACAACATCATGGTTGCAAATAACAAATCATCATAGCTTGATGTTCTTCTCACATTGTCTAAGAATGCTGTCAGATGGTATGGATGTAGAGGAAGCTTCCTGCAAATTGGGTCAGCTCAAACTTTTTTAGATCCTCTGATAGTTGCTTGAACCAACGGATGGGCTCTGTTACTGTCAAAATCAGGGTAAAAGTCTTGGATGAAATGTCATAACTGTCAGGGGACTGTCCTTCCTCCATCTACAGGTCCCATTTTCCCCTTGCCCATGTCTCCCTTTTCCCATTTTTCCCATCTCTTTGTTGTATTTCCCTTTTCTCCATTCTGTTCTTTCCAGTTGACCCCAGTCCATTTCAGAGCATCAAGAACGCTTGATGCTTAGTCAGCAACAAGCATTCTCAATG
>JAGGAX010025263.1:0-11356 GCA_017657335.1 Termitomyces titanicus | reverse complement strand
CGAGGGCTGTGATGGGCCCGAAGTTAGAAGGAGCCGAGGGGGGCAGAGCGAATGGGTGCACGTGGTTGATTGGCGAGGTGGGAGCGTCGTCCGAGAGTTTGAAGGCAATGTTTGCTGTGCGCTGATGGAAGAAGTTAGTTTGCACACAAAAGAAAACAAAACAACGCACGAGATGAGACCACATTGGGATAGCATGCGCAATAGCGACGATGAGCGCGCGCGGACGTCTGAGACTCAGGTAGACGTTGCTTGGTTTGCGCAGAGTCAGATGCCTCAAGCTCGTCAGCCGTGAGAAGACATCGAAGTCCGTCCCATCATCATCATCGAACGCGATGGTCAGATCCAAGCTGGCCAATGATAGGCACACGCGCAGGACATCACAGACAGGGGCCCATACCCCTAACACGACGAGCACACGGATGAGCTGTGCGTGCTGCGGGCGGTCGTCGTGGAGGGTTCGTCGGAGGAGACGTGCAGCGTGCTCGTTGGAGAGGTTGACGGTGTGATAGAGGAGAGGCGTAGCAATACGGTTGAATTGGCGGGAAACGCAAAGCGGAGCAAGGCGGGTCGGGGAACGAAGCCACTGAAGCCGAGGACAAGGATTGGGCTGGGCGGGGACGGTCTGTGCGAGTATGCGCTCAATGAGCTCCTCAGGGAGATTGAAGTGGGTAGCCATGCAAGTAAGAGAGATGAATGCTATTCATTTTATTCTCTGTGTCTTTGAATTCCAATAAGGAGAGTTGGTCCCGGCTATTCGGTTCGATCATTGATACGGCGCCTTGCACGTCGTCACGGCGACCACCCATGCATGGCCCATCGGAACCCTACCGTCCCGGCGTCACTCTCAATTTGTCTTGTCCTGTCCACGTCAGACAAAGCATCTTGCTTATCTGCATATCCGACACACAGCACCCACATCGGACGTCTGCATTCTGTGCGGCGCTCCAAGAACCCGACCCCGTCCCCTCATCTATCTATCAAGGACAGATCTCCACTTAGCAGGCTCGTTTTTCATGTTTTGATCACGACATGTCCGAACATAGCGTTGCGAAGCCTGACCAATATCACGCATATGTTTTCGCTCAGCGTCAGCCTCCGTCCTCAACGGCCCCAAAAAGTTTTACATCTCACATGCCCCATACCCTGGTATGGGTCCCAAGGCCTCAGTTAGGCCCTCTGCGGCACCTCGTTTTACCAATCCCAGTAACAGCACTAACACCGATCGAACGATCATCATCCCATCATCATCACGAATCAACTATTAGCACTTCATCGAAGCTCCACACCTTAATAATACGTACTTCCATATCAATCCGAGGGTTGCAGCGCAGCGCAGCGCTGGGCAGCAAATGAAATCTAATATCCACAAGAAGGATCACACCTGCCTTATTCTTACTTTCTTACTCTTATCCTTATCCTCATCCTTAGTTACAGTGACTGAGCCCCCTGGACTGACCGAGGATCAAATCAGCAACAACAAAGGTTACACTACATACATATGTATGTTTAAACCACGTACGCATCAAGTTCTCGAGTTTCAGTTTCATTTGTACTCCCAACCTATGTGACCCAACTGCCAAGCAACCCCGAACCCGACCCCGACCCCGAATCTTGTGACCATACATTACATATGTAGAAGAATTAAAAACCCTGCCCTTCATCGATCATCCATGGGTCGGTCGCCTCGTGGCGACGGCGACGGCGATGGCAACCTTCTGACAATGACGCTGAGTCCTGGATCCTAACCACCGTCGTGACGGTCAGATGTTCTTAGAAGTATGTAATCCGACTCGGATTTGACATTTTGATGATCAATGACATGCCGCCCAGTGGATTGGATGTACATTTCGTATTCTGTATGTATGTGCATATGGAATTGCAACCGAGTCGATGTGTACTAGACTGGTGAGGTGAGGTGAGGTGAGGTCGATGGAATCGTCAAGCCTTGAGAAAAAGGAAACAAAGAACAAAGAATCATTAGTCATCTAGCCATGGATCGAGTCATCGACTCGTACCGACGCGCGTATCATAATTCATGAATAATGAAGAATTCAGTCTGGTAACCGCACTTGGTAGTACTGGTATGATTTAATTCGGCCACCGTGTAGGTGAGGTGAGGCGATGTGGAAATGTTTTTACATAACGAAGCATATATGTACTCTCTCTCAACCTTTAGCGCTAAGCGCCCTATCAAAATGGTGCAACACGAGTGACTAAGGTAAGGGTAGAATATGTAGAATATATATGTATACTGAAATGGTGTAGTGGCACCCGTCCACAGTACCAACCTTAGCGCCCTATCAAAATGGTCACGATGCAGCACTAGTGAGTAAGTAGAATCTATGCATCTAACGCGTTAAATTTAAATTCTCTCCGAGCTCCGAGCCCCTGTTCACTGGCACATATGTACATACCAGTCCACGATGCCAAAGGGACTCAAATCCAAATTCCAAGTCAACTTCAATTTTTTTTCATTGGAGAACTCATATGCTCTCATCCGAGTCTGTACATAGTCCGATGATATACATACACTGGCCCCACACATACATACTACATTAGTACATACGACATCGCGTTTTCCGCATCTGATTCTCCCGACTCGTCCGCCACGTACACCAATAAGTGATGTACGCCTGACGCCTGACGCCATAGGAGTGAGTGACGTGATTACAACTACAACATATACGTCATGCCACCATTGATACACATCTATCTATCTATACCCGTTTCAGGGGGGATTAGGGACTCAGCGGGCTTGTGCACGACAGATATGGTAACCGTGTGCGACAGTAACTCTACATGAGTTCAATACCTTAACTATATGTACATGGGCATCAGAGCAGGGCGGGGGCGGGGGCGGGGTACCAGTAGTCTATGTACGTGTATATATCCTCTGAACTCCTAGGCCTGTGTCTGCGTTCTAAATTTCCCGTTACTAGTTACTCAGGCTTACCCAGGATGTATGTACTATGTATGTACTGTACTTTGACTCGGAGACTTCAAGTTAGCGTGAATTGTCAATGATGCTTGTCATGAGTCTATTATAATTTATGGTAAAGGACCCCCTTGGGCATCGGGCAATTCCAGAAAGCTTTTGGCAGTAGTATACATAGTTATAGTACATAGTACACGTACGTGTATATATGTAATAAGTACCTAGCTAGGTACACAAGTGACTCCTCGGCCCCGCTCAGACGCGTTTACGTGTTTCGTTCCTAAATCCTAATTTCTTGGCTTATGCTTAGTTAGTACTTACTAGGTCAGGGCACACTGCCGTGAGCTGCTCCGGTACCGAGATAGTATGTGCATCCGACCATACAACAGACGACGCCGTGCCAGTGACTTTGAATGATCTAGGATTGTAGCCCCTGAACTGAGAGTGGCCACAGTGGCAGTGGTTACCCTCTGGCAACCCTCCGCCCTCCGCCTTCCACTTTTTGGTCGACCCGCGCCATCTGTAAGCCCCAGACTTTCTTGATTATACAATTGACAACAGCTTAGCCTCCAAAACATCCACGAACCATCGCATGGTTCTCTTCCCGCGCAAGTTCAAGTGCCGTCTTTCCAACAAGATTCTTCAACCTCGGATCTGCACCTTTTTCCAAGAGAAGCTGTACAGAATCAAGCTGGCCAGCCACGGCTGCTTGATACAGTGCTGTCCCCATCCCTGTGTCAGGATCTATGAGATCAAAAGGGCACGGAATCTCATTAATTTCGGCTCCCTTCGCAAGCAATAGCTCTATCATCTCCGTGCGCCCATAGCGAGCAGCAACTTTAAGGGCATTGGTGTTATTGATTCTTGCGCCGCACATATCGATGAGCACCTCGACGGTTTCAAGAGGCTCGCTCGAAATAGCGGTATCAAGAGCAGAGAACGACCCATCGTTAGAATTCAAGTTCGGATCCGCTCCATTTGCAAGAGCCCATTTGACCATAGGCAGCGAGTCGAGGCAAAGGGCAAGAATATCACCCATGTATCCTAGACCAGTGTTGATGTCCCAGCCGGAATCGAGAAAAGCTTGGAGGACGTCAGGGTGATGATGGGGTTTGCAAGCAGCAATGAGGGCGTCAGTGTAGACTCTTGAATTGAGACCACGTGAGAGGAGGAGGGAGACGATGGGTGCGGAGCCAGTTCTACTAGCGAGGACAAGGAACTTGAGGTCGGGCGGTGTAGAGAAGAGACTGAACCACTTGTCAAGTAGGATCGTTGTGTATTCAAGGTCACCATCATTTATGGCTTTGTTAATGTCAGCAGTGACTTGTGACTCTGAAAAGAACGGTAGATTCAGAATCAAAGAGCATTGAAGATACAACAAAAGAAAACTAACCTGTCTGAGCCACTGAAAGTAATTAGAGGAATTCGTATCAAAGTACCTGTACATTTTAGAAACATAGGTTTTGTATGCGCATGAGTCAAATGACTCGGCTGGGCGCTTGCCATCATGACAAGGATGCCGGCGGCCATCACCGTGACCGTCCCCCCTCAGGCTCCTAACCAGCCGTCCTTGAGTGTTCGTTCCAAGTAGTTTAGCACAATGCTTAATCTGAATGTGCCCGCAAAGAGACAAATCAAAACCCTAAACTTGGAAGAACACTCAAGGACGGCTGGCAAAATATGCGTGGGAACGTTTCTTATCTTGTCAATTTCTTGTTTTCCATCATTGTGTGAGCCCAATCTGAGATCACCTGATCAACGCGGTCGACACCAAAACTGTATGCACTCATCGCCAAAGCATGGATTCAGCCACCAAACACTCTATATTTGAAACCCTTGTAATATCTTCTTTAAGTCTTGCTGATATACAAGCTTACACATTCGAAAGACTTAAAAAAAACTCCCTGTCTATGGCAAACAAGACTCTGTCATGCTCAACTTCAAGCTCACACTCATTCCTGACAACATTAGTATCTCTCCAACTAGATCTGGCAAAACTCTTACTTTTTGGATGCCATTACTATTGGTTAATGAAGCAGTCACAATTCTAGTTACTGCACTCAATGTTCTTGGAGATCAATTTGTTTCTGAAACCGCAGCTGCAGGGCTTTCAGGGATATCAGTGACAGCAGAAAATGACATGGACCTTATCTTTGATGTGAGTCCTTCACATCTATTGGTCTATGTCTGCTTTAAAATTTTAAAAAGGCAATACGATCCCTTCAGTTCCGTGTTGTAGTCTTTAATCCAGAAATTCTTACTCAATGCACCTGTAGCTACCACATAACCTGTCTAATTAGATAAGGAATACGATTCATATTCCACGTCTAATTAGACATGAATAATGTAATTCCCCCCTTCCTGCAATAATTCAGCTCTAATGCGAGGGCTTGCTGTCCACGACGATGTCCGGCTACACTTCGGACATCATTGCCGGTGGTGCCTAGGCCATCAGGCACGTTGCCAACGACTGTCGCTAACGTTCGGGATTGATCAATTGCCGACGTCGTGATCAATGCCTGTCGGGTGCTCTCGGAGATAACGCCGACAACTGATCGCCGCTCCCCGCTCATCGTTGCGCACGATGAGCTCGTTCCTTTCCTCAAATCTCACCGGAAAACTTCGGAAAAGGGCAGTATATCACTAGTTACATTGATCCAGGCAGGCATGTACTCCGATAGTTTCCACTATGTATAGAAAAGGTATAATGATATCCACAACACGGGTGGGCGTACGTGCGTTAGCTTGAAGGTATGGGCTCATGTCAGTCGTCGTCTTCATCGTCTTCATTGCTACCCTTGTCCCCGCTATTGGTAGCATCCTCGTCGTCGTTGATGAATTCCGCACTCTTGTACGTCGGTGGCAGCTTGGACTTCACGGTTTTCCTCTTCTTTGACGGTGCTCCATTCCCCCGCGGCCTTGTCTTACCCTTATCTGAATGTTCCTTCCTCTTCTTCCCAATCACAGTCCCCTCCTTGCGGGCCTCAGCAAGCTTGCGATCATGTTCCTTCCGTTCTTCCATTGTGAGGAACTCCCACCAACATTCACCATCTCTCAACATCGATCGCAAGAGGCGGATGTCGTCCATCGTTGAAATGTTTGATGGACTGCCAAACGTGATGCGTGAGGGCCATCCTACGAGGTGGACGTGGTGCTTCTCAATGATTGATGTCTCATAATTCAGGTAGTTCATCTTGACTGTCTTGTTGACCAGAATCAAACCTGTAACACCAGCGTTCAAGTTTGGTTCAAAAAGGATTCTTGTGACTCACGCAATCCTTCGAGAATGAGGCATGTACACTCTGCACGCATAGATGCCAGTGTATCTGTCTTGACGACACCTGTTGTTTTTTAAGCGCATCCATACCGCTGAGAATAATGCACATTACCTCGATTCTCAAGGCAGGCGAACATTTTGAACTTCACAAGCACATCTGCGTAATCAAGATTGAGAACCTCCGGAAAAAACTTCATCACTGTATCATCGGAGGTTTCAGTGAATGTTGTGGTTGTATCTTCAACATGACTACGAGAAAAGAACACGAATGAACGAACGCCGGTGCGATGGAACAAGTTCTTCATCTGCATACAGCCTCAGCTTTGACTTGTTAATAGAATGTTGCATGGGCTTACCTTGTGTGTAATGTTCTTGATGTTCTGGTGGGCATCGAGGGCTGAGGCACGGTTCCCAGAGCGCGATCCTTGAGATTTCAGAGAGCGATGTTGATTGAGCTCATCAAGCAGCTCTTTCTTCCGCTCCTTGCTCATGGTCAAAGAGTCCATTTCAGGGTCTTCGTTGATGCGCTGCCGGAAAGGGTGCGCTGGAAGAGATGTTGCCCACTGGAAAAGATTTGGTGCGTTGGTGAACCATTGTTTATGACCACATTCTTATGAAAACTCTAGGAGGAGGGTGATGCAGGTGACAAGTCAAACCCTTGTGCAGCAAGATGGAAGAACATGATCGATGAACTCACTGCACGTATGTGGGGTATCTTTGATGAGACCAGTGTTTTCCTTGCCCTGTGTTGACACGGCTTTGCCTTGGTGGTTGCTGACATGATTCAGAGCGGCGAGCTGTGAGTTTACTTGCCCAGTTGTTGATAACTGTGTTCACCTGACCCTTCTGAAGCGCAAAGTATCCTTTAGCTGTTGTGAAGGAACTTCTAGATACGTTAGGCATGCGCATCGGCGGCGGGTATGACATTGGGTGTAAATTTGGTACAACTCTTGCCAATAGTCCCCTGGGACTGCGTGCCCGTCAACTCGAATACAAGGCGCTAGTTGGCAGCTTTCACAGCCATGCACATAATCAACGGTGCCAACTTACCTTCCTGGCAAAATATGTCAAAGGGTTGGGCCTTGAGAATCTGGAGGGATGCAAGCAGTTCTTTTCCAAGTCTAACGCGCTGGCATCATCAGTGCAATATGCCAGCATATTCCACAGAAAACAACGTATACAGGAATTCTTGAAGCATATGGATAGATATGAGACTTACCAAAGCCTCAGTAGGTGCTCTTGTATTTCCTCACAACTCTTGGTGACCGATTTTCACAGGTGACTTCCTGGTTAATAATTATAAACAAGCTTTAAACCTGATCAGTGGTTTACCCGCGTTGAAGAAACAGATGAAAGATCAGAATGTTTCCAACTTTGAGACCTTCAATCAATGGCTAATGGAGGAGAAGGCGTACCTCGAAGGGCTGTCAAGGGAACCCCAGGAAGAGACTCTGCAAATGGAGTATTACAAGAAGTTAGCCAAACTTACCGAGAGCCAGTGAGTATGATCCACTCCCACCTTGATACAGTATTAATCTTGCTCCAAGGAAGAAGTTAGACAATGCGCAGGTGGCATGGCTGGTGATCACACCTGAGATGCATGGTGCACGAGATTACACATGTTCTACGGAGATGGAGCGTCACCATGCCCTAGAAAATCTTGAGAAGGACCTTGGAGTTGTGCAAGACGACTGGAGATGGTCACTAAGCGTTGCTACCAGCAATGTCTTGATGCGTTGGAGGGGTTGGTTGTGGCGAGGATGTTTGAATTGACAAAGATGAATATGTCACAAACTGGTGAGTTTACTACTTGACTTTGAACTACTGTCTTTCATCAAGGAGGCTCAGGATACAAGCTATGGAAACACATTGGCACCGCCCTCAAAGCTCGCTCACAAGCAATACAAAACGCACTTGACCAATACAATGCTGCCGCTCGCGCCCTCTCCCCCCCTCGCCCTGAGCTTTCATGGGACATTGTTGTGGAATATGCTTTCCTTGTGGACTTTGACTTATTATCAGAAACTCATGAGGATATACGCAAACGACCCTGGGCTACACCTGCTGCACACATTATCATGGACGAGTACTTCAAGATACAACGTGCTCATGAAGAGATTGACTGGCTTAACATTGAAATTCGGCGCCTTGTGACTTACATACGTGATGAAAAGGCATACCTGAAGGAGCGGGAGCTGGTCATTGCGGCCAAGGACAGTGGGCTTGCCCATCAGATTCTCCTGCAGTGTGAACGTCTCCATCGCTTCAACAACCTTCACCTGCAGCGCCTTCATAAACTGGCTACGGGTTTTACAGGCTCCCTTATCCCAGGCATCAGAGCTGGTATTCGGAGGGCAGAGGATGCGATGGACGTGGATGAAGATAGGCAGGGTGATAAGTTGGAAGGAGACAAAGAAGATGAAGCAGGAAGCAATGGAGAAGGCAGCAATGACAACAGCAAGAGCAGCGATGACGACGACGATGCCCAACTAGCAGAAGAAGTGCACAAGATTATTCAAATCACTTCTGATGCTTAATTCAAGCCTTTTCTTTGCATAAATATGTATAATTGTATATATAATGTACTTAATGAGATATTGCCTTTTTCCGAAGTTTTCCAGTGAGATTTGAGGAAAGGAACAAGCTCATCGTGCGCAACAATGAGCGGGAGTGGGGATCAGTTGTTGGCGTTATCCCGAGAGCACCCAACAGGCATTGATCACGACGTCGGCAATTGATCAATTCCAAACATTAGCGACAGTTGTTGGCAACGTGCCTGATGGCCTAGGCACCACCAGCAATAATGTCCAAAGTGTAGCCGGACATCGTTGTGGACAGCAAGCCCTCGCATTAGAGCTAAATTATTGCAGGAAGGGGGAAATTACATTATTCATGTCTAATTAGATGTGGAATATGAATCGTATTCCTTATCTAATTAGACAGGTTATGTGGTAGCTACAGGTGACTCAATGAGGAGGACAATGTGAAAAAAAGCTTTGGGAACACAAACCATTTACTTCACATTGCAGAGGCATTCCAGGCACTAAAATGCCATCCAGACTCTTTTTTTCTTGATGTCAATAGCTTTGAAGTATAGTCATTGGTGATCATTTTGGATCCTCTTGAGTTGCTTGGTGTGTGAAGATGATGTTGAGGGTTGCCAAAATGTCTCCAATGAAAGTCTGTATTGTGGATGAACTTGTCAGGCTGCCAGACAGTGATAACAAGCTAGATACAAGCTCAGACAAGGTATGACCTTCAAGTAATGAAAGAACTGCATTCAAAGTGTCAAGATACATGAAATTGTGTAGCAGCCATGGCAGGGACAGGTAACACAACAATGGATTGACTCTGATCTTAGCGAGAGTGCGACGTTCCCATGCATATTTTGCCAGCTGACCTTGCATGTTCTAAGAAGTTTAAGGTTTTTATTTGCCTTGATTTTTTTTTTGGATTAAGCCATTGATCACACATGTATTCAGATTGAACATTGCATACAAGTTGTACTTGGAACGAACCATGGTTAGGAGCCTGCATCCCCATCACCAAAGTCCAACCCTGGAGATGACCATACCCATTGGTCACCCCTTTTTACATACAGCTTGGGTCTTATATTCCAACATTACTTGAGCTTGTAGGGAACCTCAATTGTTTAAGAGAAGAAAGAATGAATCATATATATAGCATGATATAGATGACTATAACATTGGTTGTCTATGTACATGTTACTTAGTAGTTCTTGTTTGCATTCATCTTATCACAGATAAGATAATCACATTCCTTTTTTATTCGTATCTTACAATTACAAAGACACTCTTTTGTTATACACTATGTACAGAAATCATAGACACTGTCTGATTCTGTCTTGCGTGACTTGAGAGTGTAGCTATAGCTACACTTTTTTGAATCAAGGAGCTTTATTTCTGTATGCACAGAACAGTGTCAACAAGCTAGACTTAGAGTCTAGAACATCACTGCATCAGCTTCTTAGTCAAGTTAAGCAGGGGGAGCCAAAAATTGAAGTACTCCAACAAGTACTTATGGCAGAAACGTTCGAGCATTGCTTTGCATACCAACGGATGTGACTGCATGATTTTTGGAGGCAATGATTCTCCAATATAGATGACCAGGGCATAGTTTTTAAATGAAGGACCAATTGATGATATGCAATGCCAGTTCATTATTTGAAATGGTCAGCCTGATAATGACCTAGGTGGGAGTGATGGCAGTAGTAGTCATCATGGAAATGATGACAAGGATCTAGATCCACAGCAAGGAACTGGTAATCCAGGGCAAGGTTCTGGATCTGGTGGTCAGGGTAGATGGGAAACACCTCCTCATCAACCACCATGCCCAGTACAGGTGTTCTCAACGTTTGTTCTAGCTGAAGGAAGGAACAAAACCCTAGGCCAGAATGAGGTGACTCTAGCATATACCAACAATATGTATTGATGCCTGATCAGTATCATAGATGATGCCATAGGTATTTTCCTACAACTACATGAAGGTGTGAAACTGAGGAAAGTGGATCCCCAGCATATTCAACCTTACAAAGGAGGCTCCAAGTTCAGTGAATTGGAGGATTGGACCATGGACATTTGTTATCACCTGGCTGCATGCATATATGGTAGTGATAAGATAGACAGAGAATATGCATTCATTCTCCTGGAGTTTCTAGAGAGACAGGTGAAATGTTGGTTTCACCACCATTTTCTGCATTACAATTGCTCAAGACAACATTGGACATTCAAAGATGTGATCCTTGAATTATACAATAGATTTGTTAGAGCATCAACCACGCAGGATGCACAAGAAGCCTTTTATGCTATGGTGTACACTAAGAAATTGGGTGTACAATGTTTCTTTGATACCTTAATGGACCATGCACAGAATATGGCTATGTACCCTGATGCATGGACCATCTGTGAAATGTTCCTGATATAAGGGCGACCTCTGGAGGCTGTGGTGCAATCACACAACTGGCAGAGGGAGATCCAAAGAGAACAATTCTGGGGATCCCCTAGGCCAGGTGCGACGCTTCAGAGGCACTGGAAGCGTGGGAACTAACTATACAGTACACATAAGCCACCCAAAAACAAGAGACAGCCCCAAAGGGGCATATCTCCAAAAATGATCAAAACCTC
>JAGGAX010025261.1:0-11387 GCA_017657335.1 Termitomyces titanicus | reverse complement strand
GGGAGGGGGTAGCAGTTCTTGACAGTCATTGCATTCAGAACATGGTAATCGTGAACCAGATGAAGAGATTGATCCTTCTTCTTAATTAAGAAGACTGGGGAGGCCATAGGCAACTTTGAAGAGCATATCCGACCAGAGTCAAGGTTTCTCTGAAGGAACACATCTAGCTCATCCTGCTTCTTCGGGGTGAGCAGATATACTTTGCAACTAGAGGGTTCAGCACTGGGGATAAGTTCTATTGCATGATTCCACTGCTTGTGTTCAATGAGCGAATCAAATGACGCCTCGGAGAACACATCTTGAAAGTCACGGAGGTGATGAGAAATGCAGCTGCAAAAGGGCTTGGGCTGAAAGTTCACTGCAAACACCTGGGCTAAGCGTTGAGATGTAGTCTGGCTTGCCTGTATCTCTGCCATGCTTGGTGGAGCATACAGAGTCACAGCATAGATCCTATCACCTATTTCAATGGCCTCGTTTAGGGACCCAGGGTTTGAAGCGCTGGCAAACTTGCCCTCACATCCATCTCCCTGCAGAGGTTCACATTCACCTCTGACATCCTTGTAGAAGGCCTCTCTATGAGGGAATGCCAAAGGGGACGTATCCAACAGGTCAATGTCCGCAAAAGGGAGGTGCCCTACATGGCAAGCGCATATGGTGGCGTGCTCCATGACCAATGCTCTGCACTCCTCTTGGGCTTCCTCCATGCATGTGGAGCAACGTCAAGGACACCAACTCATACATACTTTGCCACTAGACCAATTGATCTCTGGGTTATGCTCTCAGAGCCAGGTGAACCCAAGGATAATGTCCTGCTTCCCTAGACCTGTGATGGCAAAGGCGGCATGCTCTGAGTGTGAATGATAGTGCAACACCAATCTACAATGAAGCAGAAAGAGCCAGCTTCATTGAGTGCTGTCAATGTTGTACACAGAGATAGGATGTGATAGAGGTCTGGTGGTTAGTCAATGTTGCTTCACATAGTCAGCATCAATGAAGAGCTCTGTTGCACCACTGTCCAGTAGAGCCACAATGCTCTGGGTTTGTTGTATATCTGTGGTATCAACCTCCACATTTAAGTGTAGTGAGTTGGACAAAGGAGTGGAGGCAACAACATACCATTGGGCGAGACGTTGCTCCTAGCAAAGGAGGGAAGAGTGTGATGAATGAGAGGGGAGTGAATCAGTCAAGACTTTGACCAAGGAGGTATCTTGTATGGTGGAGAGGGTGCTTACAGTTTCTGTTGTGGAATGGTCAACAGCAGAAGATATATTGATGGATTCTACAGACAGACAGGCAACCAATTAGCATCAGGTGGTGGAGGCATACAACTCATCCATTTCCCAACTAAAAATCCTCTCCTGCTTTTGGAAGGGCACCTTGTACCTTCTCAGAAATGGACTCCTCCAGCAGCATGTCTGGCAAGGGCTGTCTCAATGCATTCTTTGCAGCAAAGAGTTGCATCAGAAGGTCCTCCTGCTCTGTGGAGGAGAGGCATTGTACCTCCATACCCTGAGGACAATAATGTATGAAGTGGCTAGGTTTGCTGCAACAGCAACAGAGCAGGGGAGTGGAGGAGTGTTGGTGGGAGGTGTTGATGATGCATTCCATCAGGGTAGGGTGTAGAGGAAGGTAAAACAGAGCTGGATACCATCAAGATATTCTGCCTGTTCAACCAGTGCATAAAAGAAGTCAATGTACTCATCAAGAGTCCACCTTCCTTGACTGTACTGGCTGAGGTTGTGAAGGGAGGGAGCAGCAGCTCTAGCAGGATCAAGGAGGAAGAACTTGGCTCAAAATTTGCTCTCAAACACTGCCCAATTGGTGAATGATCTAGGCCCTTCTGGACAACAAAAAACTTGGACTATGCAAGTGGACACCTGGCCCGTCTTCATGTAGAACAGGACCCAAGCTATTTTTGGCATGTCTGAGTTGAAGGCGTCACTGCTGAGTTTGATATAGGTGATGCAAGACTGAAAGAAACACTCACCAATGGTGCAGTTGCTGTCATATGCATCCAAGAGTGCTGGGCATGGAATTTTTGAATGTATCATTGTGAGAGCCCAAGAAAAAAGGATGGAATCAACTCCCAATGGCATGGAGGGGGGGGGGAGGTGGAGTGGCCAAGGCCAGGGGGAGGTGTTTTAAGAGTGTCTAAAGAAAGTCCAAGATAGTGGCAGTGGTCTGGCATAGTCCAGCAAGTTTGGTGGTATGGAGAGTAAGTGAGGCTTGAATGGCCTGCACCTGTGTCTCTAGAGCAATCAGGCGGTTCCATGCTTCATTGCAGGTGGGGTAGCTGGAGGTGCTGGAGTGGTCATAGAGAGCAAGCAGAGGCTAGAAACAGTTCAGTGGGGAAGAGACTAGTAGGGGCAGGAAAACAGGCTCAAGCAAACTAAAGGGGGCTCCCAGACCAAAATGAAGAGACTTTTTCTGCTGTAAGGGTGACCTCTGGAGGCTGTGGCGCAATCACACAACTGGCAGAGGGAGATCCAAAGTCTATATTGAGTACTGTACAGGTAGGTATATGTATAACTACACACTTGGCAGAGAGAGATCCAAAGAGAACAAGTCTGGGGATCCTCTATGCCGGAGCAACACTTCAGAGGTCATGGAAGCATGGGAACTAACTGTACAGTACAAATAAGCCACACAAAAACAAGAGACAGCCTCAAAAGGGGCATATCTTCAAAAATGATCAAAACTTCGAAAATAGCTGTGAGACATCAAGAATGCTCATTGCTGACTAAGCACTGAGCATTCTCAATGCTTTGAAGTGGGAACAGATAGACTGGGGTCAAATGGAGAGAGCAGAATAGGTAAATGGGAAAAATAACCGAGACATGGAAAAAATAAAGGGAATGAAGAGAAAAATGGAACATGTGGAGGGAGAATGGAGGTCTTCTGACAATCGAACTCCAATGCCTTGATCTCTTCAATGAAGCCTGCACTTGGGAGTGCATCAGATGCCAGGCCTGCAAACTCTGTTCATCCTGTCAATGTAGCCTTCCCCTCTCTGGTTGCTACATACACCATTATGATTTGATGGTGAATACAGTTCCACCAGCAAGTGTGATTGTAACCTTCAAGTTCCCCTTCTTCTTGTCTTTATCTTTTCCTTTGTAGTATGCCAAGTGGGCCATCCTTGACTCCTCAACGGTCTTTCCAGCCATGCCACTGCCCTTCAAGATGCATCATGGTAATGTATGTCTCATGAAATTCGATCAGCCCTTCACCTTACATCCCTTGCAGGTCAACCTTGCATATTTTGAGCCTTTTGCCATTGACATAGCTGCTAATACCACGTCAATGGCGCTAGGTTTGTCTGCATCAATAAGAGTCTATTCACTCTCAAGGAATCATTGAATCTCAGGAGAGCTGTACTTCTTTACATCTTCAGTAGCTGTGAGATCCCTGAAGATGATGGATTGGATATCCACATATGACTTATTGGACAAGGCAGATAGGATCACAATTGATTGAAGGAGCTCCTTTGTAACTTCTCTAGCATTGAAGGCTCAGTTGATCTTTTTGATAATACTGTCTACTGTCTTAGTGAGGGATTCTGAAGGAGAGCACTTTGTTGTGAGGGCCTCTTGGAGTAGAAGCACTTGTTGAACCAGCACAGCACCACCTTGTCTTTCCTTCAGGTACGTCCATAGGGCTACAGAGTTCTATTTCTCTGCACATAACTTCTGTTTCAACAGTGATATCATGCGTTTAATGAATGAGCATGCCAGATGGTTGTTATTTGTCCAAGCATGGCTCATGCATGGTTCATAGATAGAGTAAGGAGGAGATGGGGGATTGAACATGTACTCCCAAAGTTGGACCATCAAAAGTTTGAGAGTCTTGCTGTAAGACCACTTAGCCCATTTGCCATCATCCTCATCCGAGATATGCGCCATCCAATTTGATGTAACTTTACCCACTGGTAGAACCAATGAATTTGACGAATTGTTGATCTTGTGCATCTCAGCAATTTAATTGGTCATGAAGGGAAAAGGTGGTGGAGAGGGAGTAGGGGAGGAGCAGAAGACTTAGTTTCTTTTGTCATAATGTGTATTGAGCATGATAGTAACACAACACAGTGAGAACAAAGAGTTTTGTATGCAAGGCGTGTAGATCAAGTATAATAGCTGGATAGCCAGTCTAACAAAGATAGTATAAGCTGCAAGAAAAGGTTCAATCCAAATGTATAGAGCAGCACACTCCTATAACTTGTTGAAATCTAAGCCCAGAGCACCTAAAAGATCACGATACAAGTAAGTATCTCAATCTATGGTACAGTTAGCTATGTATGCAAAGTCCAAAGTAACTAATGCTCACACTCAGCTCATGATACAACAAGTGAGGGTGCTGTCTGTAAAGTAGGGAATATATATATGTGTTGAACCTGCTTTGTTCATATAGTGTGATAAGTGTGATATCAAAGAAACAACCATTCATTGTTTTTGATTGAGGCACACTTACATCAGCAAAACAGTTGCTCTGGTATTTGTCCAAGTATGGTGTTGGACCTCTTGGCTAAAGAAACCATAAAAACTGTAGATTAATTGTCCTTATTAGCATAATACAAGTAATACAATTTAATTCAATGATGAACAAGAGTAATTTTTGCCAAGTTTATTCAAACAAATGTTATAGTGGCCATACGATGTTGGACCATATAAATAATGGTATTTAATGTTGATCCAATATTAATATTCACTTGTAAAGAGATGAAATTGAGGGAACTTTATTTCATTTCAATACAAATAGGTATGTATAATGGCTTTTAATTTTAAAGTTCACCAACAATTGGTGAAGATAACAACAGTTTCAAAATGTTTTGAAGTGGATTTTATAGCAATATATCAAATTAAGAATGTAGCTCTGCCTTAATAGGACTTTTTATCATGTTACCTCTTTGATGTTCAAAATTCAACTGTGTGTAATGTTAATAATACTGTACATCAGAAAATACACAAAATTTTAACTGTTGGTCATACAGAAATTTTGCTGTGATCATTAGCTAAGGATCGAGCACTCTCATTGGACTGTTTGCATGGCTTTAGATTAGATTTGGCTAATCACAGTGCATGTGCCTACTACTATTGACACGTCACAAATCACCAAGTCCAGTTCTCTCTATCATCATGTCTTGCCTGTGCACTGCTTCCAAGCTGAATCCTTTGAAATGACCTTGCAATTCTCATGCCAATGGAAACAATCCTTATAAATGGACCCTTTTCAGCTGCTGGGATACATGAAAGTGTCATATCCCTCCAGGAGTCACAGGGCAATCAAATTGTCTAATGTGAAATAATCCTCTGACTCTAATGACAAGTATACCAAAATCAAGAGGTGATTTGTTTGACTTGTGTCATCCATTGAGACAGATTTTGAGAGTCTGGCACGGTATATTTGGGGCAATATTTGGGACATTAAAAGAAGTTTGGATGGCCTGGGTGAGCAGTGATGAATTTGGGCAATCAAGTATACTATTCTTACTGAAGTTCTAACAGGCACATCAAATAGTAATTTAAAAGACCACAAACTATTAACAACACTCCTCAGCCGTCTATCAACTCCTCCACACATCCAACCTTAAATTCTTACCTCTTCAGTTACTCACGCTAACCTTGAGTCTGAGTCAATTCTGAATCAAACCCCCAAACTAAACTTTGCATCCATTCTCAATATTATGCAACTCAATTATAACTCAAAATGGGCAATACTTGAAACTTCCATGATCTGATCCCCGTCTCCTGTGTCTTCTGTTACCAAATCTGATCCTGGCTATGAGGACTACTATGACAAGCATTGAGGTGATCTTTATCTGGAACAGCACACTTTGATTCCTTGACATTCCACTCCCTTTGGCGACTCTGCTCAATCTGTAATAACTTCTGAATAGATATTATGTCTGCCTTCTTGTGCTCCAGATTGCTTCTGCTCTTTGCTCTTGCTATTGTACTTATATCATACTCTAATGGGCCTCACATCAAGTTTTTATTATTACTCTTAACTACATATTGTCATAACTGAGTGACTCGCCAAATAAATCATCTTCAGTCTGATCAATGTTATCTTCCTCTTCTAATAAGTCATCTTGTTCCTCCAATGTCTCTTGCTGTTCATGATAAGGATCTTCTTCTTCATTGTCACTTACATCCAAATTTGCTGCGGTGTTGTTACCACTGCTACTACCCCCAATATCCTCCTCAGTATGTCAAATTTCGGTTGCAAACGCTTCTTCTATCTTGCTGAGCAAACAACAAGTCACCTTTCATATGGGACAATGTCCAATACCTCTACCTGTAAAGTGAACAAACATATTGCAATCCACAAACCTAAAAAACATAACATAAACAGACTTAATGTGCTTGTGTTCCTGCTCTCCCTATGCCCATTGCCCAGAATTCATCAGATTGTTCATGAAGTAAAAACAAGCCATATACACATGATCTGAATGGTGTATAAATCTGTCATTCCAAATTGTTCAATAGTCATCAGATAATGCACTATTGAGTGCATCTTGGGGGTATTGATATTGAAAGTTTTCTTCTTCCATTGACTGTCCAATGTTTCAGTTGAGACAACTTTCATAAGATTTGATATGACTGCCATTGGCTTGCTCTCTGAAGATTTGGCCAATGTTTTGGCTTCCTGTGCTGCTTTACAACGTAAAGATGTGGTAGCCTCTTTTAGTGTCTCACAAGTTTGAAAATGTGGACATATCCTGCTCCAGAAAATTTAGATATCTTGTGTGAAGGTCCGTGTCATGCCACAAAACACCTCAAGAGACCAGTCAGTGTGCAAACACATCTTTGCAGATGCATGCCAACAAGTGGAGCTAAATGATAAATCTTGAACTTTGTTGTCCAATTCACAACCTGTTCTAACAAATAGATCCTCGAAACAAGGCTTTGCAATCTAAATTTCTGATGTATTAGACAGAAAAATGCAATATAGACAGTATTGCAAATAACTGAACCAAGTCTTCAAAGTCTCAAGCAGCCATACTCTGCATGGCAGACACATCATTTTGAAACTTCCAAATTGTTTTGCGTCCAAAAGAAGACACACACCAATACCTTCAAAAAATGTCAATATGAATTATCAAAGGATCATGAACTTGCCATTGATCAAGATGAGCAACTGACTTGAAAACTGCGCTATATGTGTACAGCATACAAATCAGGTGAGTGAATATACTCCTCTATACACCAAGCTCAAATTTGTGTATGATATCAAAACAAAAAGGTCAAAGTAGTTCTCTCCATTGGGCAAGAGCAATTGTGAAAGAGCATTCTGACTGTTTCATGTGAGTTTGAAAGAAAAAAATTGCCAATTACCTCAAATGGAACTAGAGATTCACTGAGTATGTTATCAATAGGCTTCTTATTGACAACGTATCCTTTTTCAAAGATTTTTTTGCATGCTCTCTTGATGCATGATGGCTATGCAATACTGTCTATTTGAAGTTTTGAGGACCATGTTATGTAATGAAGTTTGGTACCAAGCTTCAATACCTGGGACCTCATGGTAAGGCAGGTCAGATCTAACCAGGTTCTGAGATCTTACATTCCTGATACTAAAACTCTATCAGTTATGAGTCAGTATAATTGAGTGAATATAGATACAAATAATCAAACCTTTCTTTGTAATCAGCTGAATATACAAAGAAACAAGGATAGAGTCTCCTGTGAATACTATTGCTGCACTGTAAAATGATGCCATTCTTATATATTGCTTTGAACTCTTCTGTGTAAAGGTACTTCAAAACCTCTTGGATGAATTCACAGCAGAGAAATGTCAAGACTGCCGATGTAGATGGTCAACCATATACATCGTTATATTTGTCTTTAACTAGGTATGGAAGCTGAGATAACATCAGATCCAAATAGATTATACAATGAGGACTTTGCCTACTGATGGCAGATATGCCAAATGATGGGCCAAAAGACTGATAGGCTTGCTTCAAACATATTTAGAAAGACTGCCAAGCCAAATGTAGAGTGGCCAAAGCGAGGCAGTGCCAAAGTTTGCAAGCTGAGTAGAATCACAATATGACATGAAAGGTACTACAGCCTGCTCAAGGTTACATCCTTTGACACAAGTGATAGATTGTTCTAGCTCCAGAAATTGATTTGACAAGTATACTTCTCCATAGACGCGTTGGGCCAGTTTATTTTCAGAGGGTTTCCAAAACAACTTGAATCCACACCAATGGAATTTCTTTGCGGTGTAATGCTGAACACCAGACTTGAACAATTCAACAAAGTCTCAATGAAAAAAATTGATATCAATGGTTGGTGCCTGCTGCTCTAATTGATAGGATCTACCTATGAGCGGAAGTGGGAGTTTAACACATCCTTTCCTCCATCTATCACTCAATAGCAAGGAAGGAAAGGAACCCTGGTTACTTTTGCTGTTTGTTGAATTGACATGTGAGTCATCAAGCCTTTTGTTTTCATGAACAGCACTAAAACCATCAAGGTGCTGGGTTTTGAAATTGGGTGCCAGAATTACAGAGTACACCAAGCTATCCAATGCAGCAAAAGAAAGATTCTTGAATGAGTAGAACCACAACATCAGACAAAACACCAAGGTGTTCATAAAGGGAAAGAAGAAACTAGTCAAGGGTACAGAGTGCTCTTCAACTTCCTTAGCAGTGAGACCAAAACCAGTAAGTGGATCTAACTTCCCCTCCTCACCCAGATCTCGAATGAAGGTAGATGCATCTGTGACATTGTAGAGGGTAATATCTATATCAGGATCTTGTGAAGGTGGAACTTGATAATAGCAGAATAATCCCATTTCATCAGGATCAGTTTGAATTGAATCTATTTGGAAAAGAGGAGGAGATGTCCTGGAAGGACCACTATTGTCTGGTTCTATGTGGCAATGCTTACTCTTGCAAACATCATCTAATCAAGTGTATTCTACCACAAATTGTTGAAGTGGCTGTGGATCTGAGGGTGAAAAATCAATTAGATGGCATGAAGTCTTTCAAGTTTGCTTCTGAGGCTGAGAAGAGGGTTGAGATGAGAATATAGATGGATTATTGAGAGGGGGAATTTTAAAGAATGTTGATATGTTGTTGTTCATTATGTTGCTGTCAATAGGTTCACTAGTAATAAAATTGTTGGTGACCTATAAAATCAAATCAAATTAGAATTAAATATTTAATGAAGGTACTCACTGCAATTGTCTCATTACTTGGCCCAGCATGCGATATGGGGCCTGTGCCGAGTTTGAGAGGTTTTCAATTTGGGCATTAAAGTTGATGGGCCTTGACTTGGCAGTTTGTCTCAAAAGAACAGTTACAGTATAAACATATATACATTTTGAGGAGATTTAGAATCTCATAGAAATGAAGACTTGAACTTGAAAATATTCCAAGTTCACATTTTGCAACGCATCACAAGGCATGTGACTCATCGGACTTTCATTCAGACGTGTCTTGACTTTATTGGTTCTCACCTTTCTACTGTCATGCCACATCACCCGCAAGATATTGAGAGTGATGAGGAGCAAGAATCACCAACACGCTGATCGACCCATTGTTCACCATTGAAATAAGTGGCACACTCGCCATCAGAAAAGTCTACATGCTTGTCAGCATGCTCGCCTATTGTGCATGTCAGGTATGTGGTGCTGTCTTATTCAAATTAACAATGTCTAATATTGTATCTAGGTTCAAAATGCTTTGAACTCCACCTTGCAGTGGAACATCCAGGACGGAGTTTTTGCCAACCTCAACTTATATTACAACACCCCCGACCTCTTCAACCCATCTACTGATTATGGGCACGAGAGACTCCGGCATTCTGGAACAAGTAAGTTACAATTGATTATTTTTAAAGCCAAGTAATAACTGCCTGTAGGATATCCTACAGTCAAGACAGCACCGTTCGAACAAAGCGCAAGAAAGCTCCCCTGCCTCCCAAACCAGAGAGCAATATTGTGCGCATCAAACGAGCTTGATGTGAGAAGCATCTGGCCAAACAAGAATGGGAACAACAATGAAAAAAGCATGAAATTGAGGAACGACTAGCACTCCAGGCCAATAATCAACAAAAGCGCAAAGTCAGTCAGTTCAGAGGAAGAGCCTCAAGTCTCGAAGAAGCATCATATCATATGGCATCATTATGAGAGTGATGACAACAGGCTAAGTTACAACGTCAATAGCAATCCTTTTTTGGCTGAAATGAAGTCCAGTGAGTATAATGAGGACATCAATGCCATGCATGCTGACAAGAAAGGGAAAGGGAAAGCTTGAGAGGAATATGAGGGTGAGTATGACGATGAGTACAAGGGATACTATGAGCGAGAGCACAACCTGGGGTACTACAACAACAAAGACCCCAAATATGAGAGAAATGATGACTCAAGAGAGGATGAGGTGGATCGATTGGCAAACAATTACGAGGGTGAAGGTGAGGATCAAGGCCACAATGGTGATCACAGCAATGATCATGATGGCCAACTTGAAGGCAAAGGTGATGATAAAGTCCTGGATCAGCCCACTGTTGAGGTTCATAGCAGCAGCACACCACAAGGTGGCAGCGCACCTCAAGGTGGCAGCGCACCACAAGGCAGCAGCGCACCTCAAGGTGACAGCAGTAGTCAAGACAGTAGCACAAGTCAAGAGGGCAGCACCTCATGAGGTGGCAGCACAAGCTGAGAAGGCAGTGCAAGTCGAGGCGGTAGCCAAGAGCAAACTCGTATGGGTCAAGTGAAGACTTCGGGGCAAGGCGGCGGTGCAGGTCAAGGCAAGACAGTGATTCAGGGCAGTGGCAAAGGTCGAGGCAAGACAGCAACTTGGAGTGGTGGCAAGGGTCGAGGCGGCGGCAAGGGAGTCACTTGAAGAATTCACGACTGTCTGTTATTCTCCGACTGACTGCTTACAACTTCTTATGGCTTACGGACTTGGACCTCTACTGACTCGATCATGGACTTGATTTGCTATAATGTCAATGATGCTTTCTTTGCTACGGGTTTTTTCTATGGTTTTATTGTCGTTCTTTTCATGACTGTAATTTTTATCAGTATACTTTTATTGCTATGAAATGTAATACTTGTTTTGAATTGCTCTAAAATTGTGTGATGAGTTCAAACATAACTGCCATTGTAAGTTTGTTATGGATAGATGTAACTATGTGGCAATAAGGCGCTAATAATCAGGTGATGTAGACAATGTTGTCCAATGTTGTCACCGAGATTACATACAATCTAGGTCCAATGTTGTCACTGAGGATACAATTTCGGTCCAATGTTGTAAGCCCATTTGCAACGGAATGAGTTTATTGTAGCATCTAACAAATCAGTTGAGGTCCGGGATATGGGTACTATTACTTGTATTCCATTTCATCACATAAGTTCTCTTATTTCCCCATGTACCA
>JAGGAX010025260.1:0-11419 GCA_017657335.1 Termitomyces titanicus | reverse complement strand
CAGCTAATGAAAGAGGCTGGATATGTTGGAGATTGGTATGCCAAGCCCAACAGTAAAGCAAAGGGAGTTTGAACCAGTAAAATTATTACAATGACGCTTTCCAAAGAATATGAGGGGACTTTTGTCGGAAATGCAGTCTCTGAACATGTCAAATACAAGTATATGAGGGAGGGAATTAGCAAGTATTCATGGCCAATTCCAAAAAACAGGAAGTTAACAAAGAGGAAGTTCAAATCAGCAGATGTAGTGGATTTGACTGACAACGATGAGAATTTGAATGTGGAGGGAACTGACCAAGTTAAGAAAAGGAAGCTTGATGAAAAGGACAAGTCCTCTGAGGTGAAGGCCGAGTCGGTTACACCGACTATCTCAAAATCGGTGAGGACAACACTGCAACACCCATATGTCCAAGTACTAATGGCAATGCCGTCAGTGCCTCCTTTGATTTGAGCTATTGATTTCAGCCCTGCTTCTGGTCCTTTGGCCATTCCATCTTAGAAAACTCAGTCCCCATTGGCAGGGACTGTTGAAAGCACTGCATTAATTGTTGATGCAGCAAGCAACGTCGATGCATCAAAAAAGGTCACATCAACATCAAAATTGCCAATGCCAGCTGATTCAGGTAGTGACTCCGATGACAAAGGTAGCTCTGAAGACGAAGTTCTGGACTTTTTGACTTCAGCCATGCAAGACTTCAAATTGATGACTCCAACACCATGACAGGGTCCACTTGTTGAAGACATGGTCATGGATATACTGAATAGTCATAAGCAAGGACACAACCAAGATGTGGAGATGAGGGCTCCAATTGATGAGGTTTATGCCCAAGTCTTGAATGTGCCACCTGCTGCTGTGGCCCAAGGTTCTGGGTTGATTGCTGTTGATGAATTGGCTGGTCATGGTGAAGCTGCTCAACCCCAATTGGATAAGGGGAAAAGCAAAATGTCGACTGTCGACAGAGCAATTTTGGTCATGTCCAATGAAGTACAAAATCTGACTTTGCAACAGGTAACTTTGGCAATGATCCGATCTTAGTTTGTATCTTATTTTCTTCTAGCGAGAGCCTAAAACTCTGACCGATCAGCTGGCCTCAATGCACAGGTCTAACAACATGGCTTTTCTTCCTTCAAGTCTTCAATTTCCTGTTCAATTTTGACAATTGATCTCAAGCATCCACCAATATGCAGCTTGTTGTTTGGCCAATCTTGATCACTCTCAATGCACGGTTGAACGGGTTTGGCAAAAGTTTGAGATAATTCAATATGAGATGGATTATGCTCTGGCCAACTACAATGCCCTCATTCGATATCTTCATGAGTGCCAATTGGCTCTAGTTTGGCAGCAAGAGAATTCAATCCAGGCTAGAGACTTTCCATCAAACAATGACATGCCCATTCAGAGTATGCAATTGGCTCTAGTTTGGCAGCAAGAGAATTCAATCCAGGCTAGAGACTTTCCATCAAACAATGACATGCCCATTCAGAGTATGCCAAACTTACCTTAGGTTGTCAGAACTTTTTACATAATCAGATGCCTATTTTTTTAGTATGTACTTTCTGACAGTCTTTGAATTATTTATTATCATTGTCATTTATATTTGATCTTTGTTCAGCGTTTGATCTTTTTAAGTGTCTTTCTAAGTCAGTGTTTGGTTCCTGAAAACATTTGCCAAGATTGACAGAGTCTTCATTGTCAAGCATGTCTCAAGTTGTCATAAACATTTAGTATTGATGTTTAATGCCAAGTTGGGTAGATTTATGTTCTTGAACAAGATAGAGTAACAGACAAGGCAACAACTGGTCAGTATAGAATTAAACTGTTGAACTGTTACTCACAATATAAGCACCTCCCTGATTTTGAGAGATTACCTTTGATCTGGCCATGACATGTAGCATGTTTGCACATACTAGGTAATATCGGCCTGAACATGTGCCACCAAAATTGTTCAAACAAGGCAGCTCAGGTGACCTTTGCTTTCAATGTCCGAGTTCATGCAAATCAAATAGTCCAAATTTGGATGGCCACCATGATGCTAAGTAACCGACTTCAAGATGTTTCATTCCGACTTTGCCATGTCCTTGACTGACAACTGCCCGACTTTGATGATCAAAAATTGAGTTGGTGACCATCTGAAAGCTGTTGCAAACCGATTCACCCTGGCACACAGCTGCTCTGAATATCCAATTAAAACATAGTACTTTCTTTAAACTCTTCAAAACAATCAGCTGCATGACTAGTTAAAACATTTTGCATTACACTTTGTTTGTGCAGAAGCATGTCTCTTGCCTACTTCAATAACAACATTCATCCATTTTTGTAAAGTTGAGCTACTAATAAATCTAGTACTGAAATTAAAGCACAAATTAGACTTATACAATGGCCCATATGATGCAATTCAATAAATATATTTTTTGAAAAATTACATTTAAAACATGTAATGTTTGCTGTGCTACACTAAAAGTAGCATTTGTACTTAGAGGAAACTTGATTGGATTCTTGTTAAAAAGATATCTGTAAAGCTTGAGTACTTGCTATATTTTTATATTTTTGCATATATTGCAATATGTCATTACCTACCATGAAACATCTGCAAATCAGTAGATTGATTTTCTTTGATAATACCATTGTAAGCATCTCCATCATAGTTCCAAGCTGAATTATTATTAAAAATACATACTGTGAAATAATCATAGCCTTGATAAATAATAGCTCACACATTGTATTGCTGCAAGCCTGCATAAGACGGTAAATGCACAATAGGAATTATCTTAGTAGTGAATTTATCTATATAATCCAGATCAAGTTGAATTATTGGAGGAGCTGTTGCATAAAGTATTTCTTCATTTGGAATTGCAGAACACATATGCGAATGACTGACTAGTCCATTTTGCATTAATGTTGCAGCTTCTAAAGAAGCATGTCTTTTACTTGCCTTAATAAAACGTATACAATTGCTATTGACAAACATTATTTTGGTTTTCATAATATTTTTTTTTGGTGGTTCTATCAACCACTGAGCATATCTACAAAGTTAGCTCTCAGAGGTCAGAAGGGTAATATGTTGTATTTAGTAGCATAATTCTAAAAAAATTGGAACTGCATTTTGGCCGCCCACCATAGAGAAATGCCTTTACGCATTGCGTGTGGGGCTCGGGGCGCTCCCCCAGGCCCAGACTCATCTGTTTTGGCCTGAGAGGCGGTCTGCCCCCATACCCATTCAAACTCTACTCGCTGACTTCTATGCTACACATGGTCTTCCTCTGTCTGAGAGGATGTTAAGCCACGTCCTTGTCACCAGGTCTTCACTGATGGCTCTCTGTCCATACCTCGTTTTGTCGGACGTTAGCAGTTGAGATTTAGCCTATTAGAGATCACATTTATCCATCTTCTTGTGATTTCCTTATCTGTAGGTATCTTATCTGGGTCTGCCTCTTTTTGGATTCTCCACTTGCATCTGAGCTTCCATATCAGTCTGGCTGATTTCAAGACAGCTATCGTGTACATGCACTTTCCTGGTTCTGTAATTCTGCCACCTTTGTATCTTGAGGTAATCAGTTGGCAGCCCAGTATATGCCCTAAGTTTGGTCTCTTCCATGCAAATCCTCTGGTGTCGCATAATTTCTCCATGAGTTCCCATATCCTTCCTTGTCCGGAGGTCTTACACTCCATGAGTATGTGATCCATACTTTTGGTGGTTTTGCAGACATAGCATATGCCTTGGGGCTTGTACCCTGGGATGCGGTCCCAGTATTTGCCTATCTTGTATGCATTGTGCATGGCTTTCCACATGAAGGCCTGGGTTTCTTTGGTTAGTATCTTATTTCTCAGCAATTGCCATATTCTTTTGTCTGTCTGTGAGTGCCTCTCCCGTTTCTCCTTTCACTGCCCACCTGACTATGTCGAGGTTTATTGAGGTGCTCCTCCTTTTGGGGTGTTTTTTCTTCTCCAAGATCCCTTTGTACAGGAGCATTTGTGTCACCTTGCTAAGTTTGGCTTCGGAGTAGTAGAAGCCTTTTTTTGAGTATATATTGTCCATCACCAGTTTGCCTTTTTGGGCACCCTCCTTAGCTAGTTCATCTGCTCCATCATTTCCTTGTAGGCCACTGTAGACTTTAACTTTGGTGAAGGTGGTTTGACCGGGTCTCCTCCTCAAGTGTGATGCTGCGGCTCGTAAGACTTCTTTGTTTTCTATTCCTATCCAGCCCTGATCTTCCCACTTGTTCAGTAGTGTGGTCAGGCCATTCATTGTGAGCTCAAAGTTGCACCTAATGTTTAGGTTTGCATTTATTGGGGTTTTTACGGCTGCTATGAGAATAGCCATAGCGTCTCTGGTGTTGTTTGATTGTTATGCCTCAGATAGCTTGCAGCGCGTTGGGGTGCTTCTGATAGAATTGCCTGATAAGGTTAGGTGCATGGATGTTCTCCCAAGGTTTCTAAGATATGTCTTCAATACCATAACCTTTCCACTTCACCTTGAACTACAGCTTCCATCAGAACAGCCAGCTGTCTAGAATCTCCTCCACCTCATGCTCTACTTTGTTGTCAACCAGGACTGGAGGGGGTGGCCGGTGTGGGCATCAGCTTGGAATTTGGTCGTTAGGAGCTGGGAGAAGCTTCATCACATTGAAGACAGGGTGGAGCTGGCGCATTCCAGGTGGTAGTCTCAGGCAGTAGGCTAATGGTCCAACCTGCCTTTCCACTGTGTAGGGGCCAAGGTTGCGGTGCAACAGCTTCCTTGATGGCCTTGTGGTGTTGATGTCTGACCCATCTAGATATACTCGGTCACCTGGCTTGTACTTGAAAGAAAGGACACGCCCATGATTGTAGTACCAAGCCATGTCATCCTTTGCCTTTGCCAACGCCGCCTTTGCCTTGTCCTGTGCTGCCTTCATCCTGTCCACAAACTTATTAACAGACTCATTCTCTGAAGGGCGTGTGCGGGGTTCAAAGCCCATGCAGGGGTGATGCCCAGTGTTCAAGAAGAACAGAGACATCTGCATAGAGGAATGAACATAGTTGTTGTACTGGAATTTGGCATCTGGGAGTAGCTCACCCAGTCATCCTGGCGCTCATTGCAGAATAAGTGCAGGTACTGCTCCAATTTCTGATTGACGTGCTCAGTCTGGCCATCAGATTGCGGGTGATAGGCGGTGGAAGTGTGGAGTTTGACGTTGAGGAGACGGTAGAGCTCACAAGTGAGCTCAGCAATGAACTGCAGACCGCAGTCAGAGACATATGCATCAGAGAGCCCATGCAGCTTCCAGACATCCTTTTGGTAGAGGGTCGCGGCCTCCATGGCAGAGCAGGTGGTGTGAGTAGGGATAAAGTGAGCTCGCTTCCCACAGAGGTCCACCACGACTATGATAGTGTTGTACTCATGAGCATCTGGGAGTTCCACAATGAAGTCGACAGAGGCTATGCTCCAGCGCTCAGATGGAATAGGAAGTGGGTGGAGCTGTCCCATAGAAAGCTGACATTGGGGTTTGGTGCGGAGGCAGAGGTCACAAGTGTTGGTGTAGGACCCAATGTAATGCAACATCTGTGGCCACCAGTAGTTCTGGGACACAGTTCCAGTGTCTTTCACCAACCAGGGTGACCTGCGATGCAGGAGTTGTGATGCTGCTCTACAATGCATCTCCAAAGCTTTGGCATGTTAGGGACATGAATGCAATTCCAAAAAGTGAGCAGGTCATTCTACACATTCCATTTGTCTGTACATACCGACTTCACTCCACTCTTTTGACTGGCGTGCAAGGCCATGGCCACCTTTGCCACAGTGTCCTCTTGAGCGCCCTCCCAATTCCCTTGTCGGATGTCCCTGAGGATGTTTGCTTTATCCTCTTGGACAGCCACCCCTTCAAGAGCACGGATGGGAAACAGTTCAGGTTTCAGAAGGACAATGTTGTCATTGTCATCGGCCCCTGTACTATGATCTGCACGCCGTGACAGCATGTCTGGCTTGCTCATGCTCCGTCCAGGTTTGTGGTGCAGCAAAAAGTCAAAGTTGGCTAGATACAAGGACCATCTTGGAAGGTCATTAAATTGCAACTAGAAGGATGGATCATTTGTTCATCATACCCAACATAAAGATCTAAGGTGGCGCCACAGATTCTACCAGCAAAAGATTCAGCGACGTGATCTGGAAATGGTAGTACACCTGAATGTCGGATAGTGACACAATTCAGTGGTTCAAGACTATGGACTATAGTAGCTCTTCATTTTTCTTTAATATACAAAACCACGGGATCGGTACAACAAGTTTGAGGGTTCATAAACATCAGCCTTGATCTTTTTTCGAATAATTTTGCAAATTTTGGCTTCAAGGCCATGTGGTATCGGTCAATTATGTTCTATCCAAGATATATGCGGGATCGTCAGTATGTTGATGGGTGGAAAGAATTCTTTTCAAAAGCTGCCACATTTTTGAGATTTCCAAGCGAGCGCTTTGTTCTGTTTTGTGACAAAATCAATCAGAACGTTTCACTCGTTGGTTGTTAGAAAACCACTGTTATGATCATTAATGAATTTATCCTTCCTTTCCTCTGTGAATTGTCCAGTCGGAGTGAACAGAGGGTTTGGGTCCAGAGTCGGTATACTAGCCAAAGGGTCACCTAAAATTTGTCAGTCAATTCAAAAGTTTTCACCGACATTTTCCTCCACAGGCTTCATTTTTAGAGCAACTGGTTTATACTTTTTCTTTGTCTGAACACCTTTCCACTTTGGTTTATCAGTAGCAAATGAGTCGGTTAACATAGAAAGAGGTGTAACGTCGGAGTCGATGTTGATATTTGTCAGTCAATCTATAACTTTGTTAATCAATGATAAAGGATTGGTAACAGTATTGTCAGAGTCAATCATCCTACTAGCATGTCCAAGAAGTAATCTGTCGGTAACAAGAAAACTATTTGGTGGGGCGATTGAATCAAAAAGTTTAAAGGCAGTAAGATATAGATAAGCTAAGTCAGGGTTTTGTTTGGTTGTATTGTTTTTAGCTTGACTGCAGTCCAAAATTGATTTATCAACTATAGCCATTGTCAATATTTGTAGATTGTCAAAAAGGAGGTTATATTCAAATTTTAATATTATTTCTTTATCAATTTCATCAGAGCCAAAAACACTGATCCTGCGGCAGTGGCTCACTATCAGTCGGCTTAAATATGGGTCCATCTAGTCGGCAACAATGATGCCTTCCACGAGGAAAGGTTGGTACTGTTCTAGTCTCATTTGAATTAGGATCATGAATAGTTATTGTCGTATCGTCGGCCAACCTAGTATGACCAATACTGCATACAAGGACATTGAAAGGTTTGCCTAGTAATATGTCATAGGCAGGTTGTTGTATTACGTGGATTTGGAGGTAAAAGGTTACGTCGGTGATTGTGCAAGGAATGTTCATTGCTAATCCAAGTGAAGAATCAACAGTGCCATTAGCCAACTGCATTCACAACACAATTGTCAGGTCATAAGGTCATAAGACAAGCCTAGGCTGTGAGCAATGGTTTCTGACATAGAAATGATTTGTGAACCACTGTCAGCAATGTATTCGATGTTTTCCTTTCCATCAATAAGCATCATCACTGATTGTAGAGCTTCAGTGTCCCTGGTGACCATAAGGGTCTGAGGCTCAATTCCAAGCAGTAACATTTGCAGGTATTTTTCCACACAGTCCTCAGCCATCTTGGATGGATCGGGACTGAAAGCTGCTGGTCTCATTTGTTGAATATGATGGTTAGGAACAGAAGGGACTTTTGGGTATGTGAGGTGATTGACAGCAGCAACATTTATGTCAAAATGTGGTTGGTAGTTTGCTGTCATTGTGGCTGATCCTGCAAATAGTGCATCGCTCATTCCATCATTTAGTATTTCATCAAGCACCGCTACTCCTGACTCAATGATCCACCAACTGCCCAGCATTCCTTTCATTGAATTGCTGAAATCTGGCAAAACCACACATAAGTCGCCGATCACGACAAGCACCTTCTGTTCCATGACCATTTTTATGATTTTGTTAGATTTTTCAATAGAAAGAGGTTGTTGATTTGCCTTTAGTTTTACAGGTGGCGATCTAGCAAGGGGTTTAGGAGGTATTCCAGAGAAGGGGTGAAGCAGTGGTTCTGGCGCTTTATTAGCAGGCAGTGGCGGGTTTAATTCTTTCAATTGTTTGCTTTATCAGTCGGTATACCATTTGGGGGTCTTTCCTTTACTCTTCAAAGGTTGTGCAAGAGGAGAGTCATTGTTATGATTTGGTAAGGAGTCATTAGCATTTGGTCCCGATCCAAGCCTACTCTTTAGTTTGTTATTGGTGCTTGATTTGGAGGGCGGCAATTGGCGGAGCTTGGATGGGCCTGCTTCAGCGCCAGTTACAATCAGTCTGTAGTCTGATAATGGTTTCAGAGGTGGGGGTACCTGGACACCATCGGCAATACAACGCTTCATTATCTTGTTTATCTCTCCCTGTAAATGCTCAAGGCGCTAATTGTCAGTCAGCAGATATGGATTAGCTCCCTCAAGCTGCATAACCTCATGAACTAGTTGTTGAGCATTTTGTGCAGGATTGGGATTGGTATTAGCCGTTATATTTCCTATGGCAACATTGTTAGGGTGTAGTCAATGCCATTCGTCAATCCAATCCCTAAATAACTGTTTGTTCTGGTAATAAGGAATGTAAGCACCCAACGGTAGAATGATTCATCCATCAGGGTTTCAGCAACATCGGCCTTGCCACAAATATTCTTCCAAGAGTTGGCAGCCATTTTTCATGATATGGTAAGGGTCGCCGCAAAAATGACATCCATCAAGCATTGGTGGACAAAATTGGTTAGGTCAATTCTGAGGGTTTGGATTGGCTAGTGGCAGCGACGGTTTTATGGTTGCAAAATTCTTGAGAGTGGCGGCAACAGCTTTAGTGATCATCATGTTGATGTCCTCTTTCTTTACAAACCCACTTGTAGGTTCCAACTGGGCAGGGTCAATAGCAATCCTTGGTTCAGTGAGTGGCTTAGGCAGAATACCACCATTATAGTTTATGAGGGTAGTCGGTGCTGCAACTGTAGCAACATTAGTCACTGTTCTATAGAAAACTATCTTACCTGCAGCAAAGATCACTTCAATGTCGTAGGGTTTGTCGGGATCATGATCCAAGTCTTTGATTTTGAGTTGGCGCAAAATTTTCATCCAGAGAGATGTTGGTATTCCTTGTTGGAATAGTCAGCAATCCTCATTGACTACCATTTTGTCATTTGCCACAAGCCATTGCACTTCCTTCTTAAATTCCCTATAATAATTTGAAAGCGCCACCAAATTTGAGATTTCCGCTTTGAAGGTGTCAGTAATCAAATTTTCAAGCTCAATTTAAGTATACTTGGCGCCATCTTCGGCACCTGGATATAGTTTGATAATTGCCTCTTTCCACTCATTGTAAGTGAATGGTTGGGACATCTGAGCAGGTTGATTACCAGGAGTCGGTGGAATGTATTTGCCTTCAAAAACTCGTCAACAGTTGTCCAAACCTCTGCCATGTCAAACAATACATAGCAAGTTGCATATTCTTTCCTTTGTCAATCGTCAGCAATCCCACAGTTCTGAAAAAGGTAATTGAGTTTATTGGGTCAATTCTCATGGTTTATTTTCATCCTACTTGGGTGCTGTGTTATGACTGTGGGTTGGCAATCGGCGTGAAGTATCTTCCATTCTGTGAGTCAGTATCAATGTGTCTTTGGAACAAATTGGCGGTGGTTGGCTCTGCTCTATTTTAAAACTGTTGGAACCAATCGGTGTGAGCGGCACTAATTCTTGGGGAAAGAGGTTGGTAATCTGGTCAAGTGTGAGGTTGTCAATGTAGTCGCTGAGTTCCTCGGCTAGGTTTTGTAGAGGCGGTGGTCGGTTTGGTTCAGGCAGAGTTGGTAATATGATATGAGCCGATAGAGTTGGTAATGGGTTTGAGAGAGTTCTTTCTTTCTCAAGTAACTCTCATCGGCGTCGCTGAGCTCTGGTTTCTACTGGAATGATGTAAACCTTCCCTCGTGGTGGGCTCCAAAATGATAGACCTAAATCCAATACTAGTGGTGTTAGATGTATGGATCTACCCAAATAGGAAGTATGGATTATATAAGTAAGGTATTTGTGTAGGGAGATGACTTAATCAAGTCTGGATGAAAATTTGCTGTTTAATGGGTATGTTTTGGCAGCTATTTTTAAAGATATAAAGGGTAACACAATTCTTCGACAAAACTTATATGCAGGCGGCAATCCAACGTTGCTGTTCAACAATTGGTGCTTGGTTGAACAGCAGATGCATGGTCAGTTCTCGCTAGATAGGCGGCGACTAGGCAGTGATCATTGGTGAGGATGTGATACTGGTCAAAGAGGTGGGTAAGTTAGTTCAAGCGGTGATGGCGATCTTTTGGCAGGAGTTGCTGGAGTGGTGGTGCTGGTGTTTGAGTGGTGCTCTTTCAGATTTGGAGGGGAGGAGCTTGGAGGGTACTGGTCGGTGTTTTCCCACCTGTCTTAGGCCTCTGCAAGCAGCACTGGGAGATAGTCTATCGCCCCTAGTAATATTAATGATGGCGGGAGGCGCAGGTATGGATGGTACCTGCATGGGTCAGCACCCTTTGAGGAGTAATAACTCGTGGTTCTAACTGAACTAGGATGGCTAAAGTACTCAACTGGTGATGTTAAGTACTAAGTAATGGCCATGATTTTGAGACGAGAGCGATATAGACAATGAGGTTTACTACGAACTGGCTCTGTAGTCTAGATGGAACTTCTCTGTTTTTCTTTAGTAACTTAGTACAGCTTTTATACTAAGTTTGTGAGAAAATATAAGTAAGCAAATCAGTACTGGCATCTATTGGCCATAGTATGAAATACACTATCAGTCAGCATGGCATTGTTATCAGTAAGCAAAGAAGTGCAGAAGTAAGTAAATATGTACAATATGCAAGGTCAAGTAGTCTGTAAATAGAAATTATAACTATATGGACTTTATTTCGGTGAATTGTCTATGAGTCAGTGTGAACATTTCATCAGCTCTTTGGCTACTGTCTTATCAATAGCAATCCAAGTCAGCCTGTGTGCCTAGAGGTCATGCAGATTTCATGTTTTCAGTCACATGTTGACCATGTGACTGATGTGTCGCGGTAATTAAGGTCAAAACACCTATTCACCACTGTAGCGGGTCTATCACTGGAGTGTCATGTTGGTCATGCAAGATGAAGCAATGAGGTTAGAGTAAAGGTGGGATGAGGCCTAAGTGTTGCTACAAGAAGGCACAGTTGCCACAGAAAAACAAATTAAAAAAAAAAAAAAAACACTGAATACAACTAATAAAAAAAAACATGTATGCAGACAAATAAAAAACCTTGATGCACCACCAAATAGAATAGAAAAAAGATATTCAGAGCAAAAATAAATCACTGTA
>JAGGAX010025259.1:0-11454 GCA_017657335.1 Termitomyces titanicus | reverse complement strand
TGTTGATGAGGGAAATAATAATTTAGTTATGTCGAATCAGTACCCAAGACTCAATGAAGGAAAAGGCATGACCACAACCCACCACTTCCACCTTCCAGGAAATACTATATTACTGATACAAACTTTCATTCAACCTTGCCTAATGTAAGTCTTCATGTCTCCGAGGGTTTGGTATCGGCCGTTTACACCACTCATCCCCATCAAAACTCCTTCTCCACATAGAGGTCCTTGTTAATTGCACCGTCCTAAGCATTGGGCACGATTTTCGCCATGCAATGAGGGAATTCTGCACCAAATCATCGTCATCGATGGGCATGAAACTCTCGATTTCAAGTTCCTTCTTTGGGGAGGATGTATGTCGCTCTCCTTGAGGGAAAGATATAGACGCAACATTTTCCAAACGCGTGCGATATATTTCAAGTGACTCAAGGCTTTGGAAGCGATAAAGAAAAAGCGCCCCAAGGCTAAGCATCGTTTGCTTGGGCAACTCATTCGTAAGTCAAATACGAGTTTAACAGTGGTTAGAGACATACCTCGGATAAACCCCCGCCTTGAAACCTGATACGAATAGTTCTCAGGTCAGCGAACAAACTCACCAAGACATACATTATCTCTTTGTCCCATCGGTGCATTCGAAACGACAAAGTCTTCAGCCTTGGCGCATACCGTGCTATACCCTCGAGCATTGTGATGACCTCGGAACATTTCCTATCTAGGTCGGTCAACTCGATGTGCTCGATAGTAGGTCGTGACTTGAGAAGGGATAGTCCAGGCATCATTGCACCGCAATATGATCTCAAATTCGGTAACACCGCGTCTGAAAGGACGAATCTCCCCCTCTTGTTCACTGAAACCAATCGTTGGATATCCGGACACCCGAGGAGGAACTCTTCAAGGTTTTCCCGCGCTGTATATGGCAGATCTTCACCTGTCCATGATTTGAGCGCGGAGAATCGAAGAGTAAGCTCTACAAGTCCCGTAAGAGGCGCGATTGTCACGCCAGGTATGCTCCGCGAGAGAAAACACCCTGAAATCCGCCCCCAATCAACACGGAGCCTGCGCAGATGAGGAGCTGTACAAAGGTACATGGTGTATATGTAACTCGAGTTTGATAAAAATCCTGGCTCGCCTTTGAGAGACCACAACGTGAGGTCAGTGATTGGGAGCTCAGAAAAGCTAGGATCGGGCTCAAGATCCATAGTCGGCAAGATACAGTACTGAAGGGAGAGGTTTCGTAAATGGGGAAGGACCTTAATCGTGGAAAAAACGGTTTTTGAGAGCACGCAAGAATGAAAGACAAGATCACGTAGCGCTATGAATGTGGACACCCGTTTCATAATTGCGTTGCACATTCTGTGGGAGGCATAGAAAGAAATCTTGTTGGACTCGGAGTTGTCCAATTTGTCCTGTTCCGGTGCTCCTCTCAACTCGGGCATGACAACGAAAGAACCGTCCTCCTCGACAATACCAGCGACTAAATCATCTCGAAGAAGAGCGTTGGAGCCGAAGAAAGAAATTGAGATAGTGAGTGACACGGGCGCTAGTTCCATTGCAAGATGAGGTCTGTCCCAGAAAGGTGCATTATTCGCGTAATGAAAAGGACCCATCCAGTGAACGTCACGATACAAAATTTTGATAGCAAGCGAATGAAAGTACTTGCAGGTCAGGACAACTTTCAGGAGATCAGAAGAAGAGTCGAAGGCCTGTAATACAAGGATCCACATCTCGTCTGGGAGATCCTGTAAGCTTATCCGACGTTGCTCCCTGTGCAATTTCAAAGCCCAACTCGACCTATATACATAGCTTGCATGATCAGCGAAGGTCAATGTCAGAGTTCGGACATACCTTTCCATTTGCCCTGCTTTACTGAATTGACTGGGATAGGTAAGTACTTGGTCGTTCAAGAATTGCAATGAAAAAAAAAAGCCGAACAAGAAATGATTGAACAATGGAAGTTGTCAATCAACAGAACAATAGTCACATGCAACATATGTCAATGGTTGGTGGCCATGGATTCCTCAAATTCTTGATTTCCATCTAGAAGTACTATCGTAGTAGCGCTCAAGAAAGCATTGATCCCGGGGTGTCGTAGCGACATTTATGAACTGAACACTGAGTATCGAGGTTCACGTACAAAGGAGAACCACCGTCACAACTAAGATCTGATCAACCCATATGCGATCTTATCAATTCTCTATGACTCATTGCCAAAGGTCCGACTCGGCGTGTATCAAGATCTTGTCGTGCTTTAAAGCATTTGAATGAGAACAAAAAGTCTACAACATGAGAAAAAGGTAATTCATAACGAGACAGATGAACTGTCCAAGGATCAACGGGTGGCTGACCGCGACAAAGATCATGCATCGATCATGGTTCGCCGCACCTGAGGACCCATTAAAATATGCAAGTTTTCCCGCTGTATCTGTATTATAACCTCTCAAGATGAGCATAGCATTCTTCGCTTCAAAATCAGGCCTGTTCGGTATTCACCCCGACATCATTTCTGGCGCAGCTGCGGTCCTTGCAACATTGGTATCCCAGGCAATCTTGTACCGACCCTCTGCATCCATATCATCCAATCCACCGACTCAGATTATCCTTCCCGCTATCCCCCCGACGCGCACTTCGCCCCTCCCACCTTCCAAAACCACTCCCTCTTCGACAGTTGAAAACGACTCCCCATGCATATTGGTTGTCGGCGGTATTGTCCTGGTTCTCGCATTCACCGGTAGGTTACCATTGGTCCATAGTACGAGTCTGATATCAGGAATAATACTTCTTGCACTCCAGGTACCGTTGCTATTGTGTCGGCACGCTTCAATTCTCGTAACAACGGTACGGGCAATGGTGGTGGCGACTTTAAAGACACCATCATTACTTCTCATGACGATGCATCAGGCTCCAGTCCTCCAGGCGACGGCGACAGCAACGAGAACCACGACGACACCGACAGTCCGAGCGATTACGATAATGAGGACATCGACGAAGTTGAAGAGCTCCTCAACGAAGATGATGGTGATGACGACGACGAGGATATCGACGAGGTTGACAGTTTCCTCAACGACGGTGACGACGACGATCCGCCTGACGATCCTCCGCCCCCATCATCCGGTACCGACACTCCCAACAACAATCCACCCTCCCGCCTTTCTCGATTCCATCTATTTTTGAACTGGTTCCTCAGCTTCTGCAACGTCCTCGCTCAATTAGTGGCTTACGACCCTTCGCTATCACTGTGTAAAAGGACTCTCGCCGCTTTCTCAGATGAACTCCGCAAGTTGAGGAGATCGCCAATTGAGAAGTTGGAGCAATCGCAGATGAAGACCTCGACCTCAACAGACCTTGTCGCACCTTCCTGCGATCACTCGCCCCCAGCCCTTCATCCAAGAGCAGATTTAGAGGCTTCAACTACCAAAACGAACTCGTTGATAAAAGTCTTTTCTATCATCGTCGTCAATGGGTGGTCTATCGCAGCAACACTGAAGTATAGACTCCGTTGGAAACGCGCGAGGGCGATAGAAGTGGGCGCTGACGAAATTGTTGCGGTAGATGACGGCGAGGACGAAGAGAGTCTGGCCACGGATGCCTCTGAACCGATGCGTGAAGGTCCCGTGAATTCTGCCGCTATCCCACTCCCAGAAGACCGCGAAGACGACTTTAATCCAGCTCTCTGGCTACCACTTCCTGACGTTGACGAACGCGAGCTCGACCTTTTCCCCTGCGTTGCGCTCCTGGAAGACGACGAAGATGACTTCAATTTGGCTCTCTGTGTACCACTCCCTGACGCTGACGAGCGCGAATTCGATCTTTCACTATGCGTCACCCTCCCGGAAGACCATGAAGACGACTTCAATCTGGCTCTCTGGGTACCGCTTCCTGACGTTGACGAGCACGAGTTCAACCTCCCTCTTTCCATTCCCCTCCCCGAGGACCACGAAGACGACTTCAATCTGGCTCTCTGGAAGCCGATTCCCTACGTTGACGAGCGCGAGTTCGATCTCTCTCTTTGCATGCCCCTCCCGAAGGACCACGAAAACGACTTCGATATGGCGCTTTGGGTTCCACTCCCCGACATTGACGAACGAGAATTCGACCTCCCTCTTTGCATTCCTCTACCTGAGGAGCATGAAAACGACTTCGATATGTCACTATGGGTGCCGCTCCCTGACGTTGATGAACGCGAGTTTGACCTTTCTTTGTGTGTACCACTGCCCGAGGATGACGAAGATGATTTCAACATGTCTCTCTGGATTCCGCTCCCCGAAGTCCAAGATTGCGAGTTCGATCTTTCTCTCGCCACTCCGCTACCCGAAGATGACAAAGATGACTTCAACATGGCGTATTGGACTCCTCTCCCTGCTGATGATGGTGACGCTTTTAATCTGTCAACAACTGTAGAGCCTGCTCCAGTTTCGCCCAACCTCAGAACCAGCGTTATCAGCGATGTCTTCAACGTGCCGACACCTGTCGAGCCACCAGTCGAGCTTGCTCCTAAGGCGACAGCGCCCAGACAACCCAGCATGGGCATAGTGCCATACACCCCAATCTTCCAGCCGCGCACCCGGCAGTCCAACCATCAGCCCTCCCCACTCTTCACACCACGTCCGATACAACGGTCATGTCAACCCATTCCAATCGTGCCCTCTACCCCTCACGCTAGCACCAGTCTCCCACAACCCATAAAACTGGTACAGCAGCCTCAGGGGGTAATAATGGTATTTTCTCCATCCCAGAGTCTACAAAGACCGGCCATGGGACTTCCTGCAAATACCACCCTCCCTCCGCCTATTCCATCGATACCCCAACCACCTCACTTCTCTCCTGGTAACTTCAACCGCAGCGTCTCCACGCGTCAGCACTACAACCCCAACGCAGGCGTTGTGACACCTTGTCCACCGAGGCAGCAACGACCGGGTCGAATGATGTCGAGAGCGATGCCCACCGTCAGGTCTGAGAGCCCTCCGAGACCCATTGCTATCGTCCGACCATCTCCGTCGTTTGAGGAGCGTCATCGTATCGAGACGGAGAGGGAAGCACGACGAGTGCGTGAGGAGAGGGAAGCAGCGAGAATTGAAAGAGAGAAGCAGAGGAACGAAGGGTGGAAGCGCATCCAGGAGGAAAGGAAGGCGCGACAGGAAGCCCGGGAGGCGACAGAACGTAGGCGCAAGGCACGGATAGAAGGAAAGGCAGGGACACGTGTGGTATGTCTTTTTCCTCTATACTTTCCTCATCTTCTCTAACACATCTTCGACAGGTAGAGGTCCATTCACATGAAGACAGCCCTCAGACTTCCGCTACTGGCAACGATAATACTAGCTGTGCGTCCTCAAATCACCCCCTGAGCGCAAGTGCGGTATCTTTCATTCCGGACTCCAAGATTGATGATAGTCCGTGCATGAACGTTGCAAGGCCTACTTCGCGTCCAAGGGGAGCAACAGGTTCATGGGTCGAAAGACACGCTTCGAGTGGCCTTGGGACCGGAGAAGTAGGATTGAAACCCTCGACATCGTGTTGAAAAGGGTGGAATCGAGCGAACTTGAGAAGTATCTATCTGAATTAGAGAAGTCTGTTAAGATGAATCTGTATAATAATACATGTACAATAGCTTGAACATACTAAGACTTGCAACAAAAAAGCGTCTTCCTAATCCTTGGTCACCTTCAGAACCAAGTGTCAATAGAGGGAGAGAGACGTATATATACTTACTGTCACGTCGGAAAATTCCCTGATGCTTAATTAGGCTCAAAACCGAATCACTGGGTGCAAGAAACAATGTTTTTTTTTTTTTCTTTGGTGGTTCTATATTCCACTAGGTCGGCGTAATCGCGGGTTCCGGGGGTAAGGAGCGATTTCGGAAGCCTCTGCGCGGCAAGCATCAATTCATTCACACCTCAACTTACATCAGATGGGATCGACGGCCGTTGTAACTTCTCAGTCTTACTGCCTTCGCAGAGTAGTGATCATTACGCCGTCGTCTCAGCCAAACCTCGTACAGTCAGCGTCACTACTCTACGAAGGTAAGTTCTCCTCAGTTACCCAATAAGCATCATGATTATTGTCAACAGCATACTCCTCAGTACGAACGAGCTATAGTAAAAGATTTTATACATAGCAACGTTCGTTCTCAGTAAGCCGAACGCGGTCCGTTCGCCAAAGACAGTTCACTCATTAGTTATCGTTCGTTCTCCAGGATTCTTATACTTAGCAGTTTTTCGATCATTATCAATCGTTACCTCTTCATCGAACATCCTCATACATGACTCAACATGCTTCGAGTTCTCAATCCGGTACAGGTGAACCTGAGTCGAACACCGGCATCGAGGATGTCCGCACTCGAGCCGAAGCTTGTCAAGCACTCGTCGATGATACGGTCGATGGGAAGTATACTATTCCAGAATTCATTAAGTCTCTCAGAGACTTCGGACTCAACGCTGCCGAAGCCCAGGATCACGTCGACGAGGCTCTACAGAGAATTAAATTACGGAACGCTAAGTCAAAGCAGCCCGACCCTCCGTCCCGTGAGCCTTCCCCTTCAGGGGGTGCCGGAACCGAGAATACTGGCGAATCTCAGGCTCGAGCGGTCGAAGAAGCAGCTTGGGAGGCATTACGAGCAAAACTCGAACAAGCAGTCACTCCGGCAGCCCCATCACCAACCATCACCTTTGACCAACTTGCGGAGTTACTGGGAGAACCGAAAAAGCCCGTCGGATCTGCTCTCGTTCCTCAGTCCCTTCTCACCGCGGTCCCGCATCTGGCCTTGTTACAAGGCAAAACAGCCGACGATCCGCCCATCTCATGAACATGGTACTTGCGCCAGCAGTATGCTAAAGAAAAGATGGTTGATTCCCTCATTAATCTGGCTCAGTCACAAGCTCTTAAAGATCCTATCTCCCGTGCTATGTGGAAGTTGGTCATTCTTGACCACTTCGTCGACTTCGAGAAGCTCTACGCTATTCTCGAAAAAGGTTACGACCATAACAACTAACCGAAAGATTTTATGGGGGGCTTCTTGCTCGTTAAGAAAGACTACGCCTCAGCGAAAAAGCCGGTTTGCACTGAATCTGACTGGACGCGTGCTTTCGATGCATGGTCTGTGGGAGTTATTCTATTCTATCCTCATTGAGAGGAAGAGCTTTGTAAGTACAGAGGCAAGATTATCGATTTTTGATTATCGATTTTTGCCAGACTATACCAAATGGGGCGCCTATTGCAATCTGTTTCGATGCAGATATCTGCGACCGTTATGCACGTAACCTGTTCCGTATGGACAAAGACCAGAAGCTTCATGTTCCTTTCCTGGCTCAGCTCCTTAGCACAGCTTCTAATTCTTCGGGCACGAAACGAAGTGCTTCCTATCATACGGCTCCACAAAAACGATTGGTGGCAGTTTGTCAGAATTGGAATCTGGGAATTTGTTTGATGGATTCATGCCCTGGTGGACGCCGTCATAGTATATGCAGCAAATGCAACGGGGCTCATAAAGCTCGAGATGTCGAGGACTGCTTCAAGAAGCTCAATCAATGACGGCAACAATATTGGTCAACAATGGGCAGTAACAACTGAGACCGATTCCTATGGAATTAACAACACTCGTTCTCTTCAAACGTCCGGAACTTAAAGACCATTAGATACATCTGACACTAGCAAACCAAAATTTCGCAGAGGATTTGTATGGAACGCTGAATTGTCATCCTCTTCCATCTCGCCATCAGCGTTAGACACAGAATCTGCTTCACCGCTTCCTTCTCCCCCACAACATTTGCTAGACAACCCGATATACCAATCCACATTAGAAGCGTTGAAGGACAATATTCGAGTGGAAACTCCATTCAATGTTGACAGGTTTGAAAACTTGCTATGGGGACATCCAAATCAACCTTTCGTGAAATCTGTAATGAAGAGCCTTTGTGAAGGCTTTTGGCCATTCGACGAGGGAGAGAACTGGTTATCCGACGTGGACAATCCTCTTGATAATTACTCATCAGAAGAGGAAGACCTGGAAGCTATTCGGATTTTCCGGGATAAAGAAGTCAAAGCAGGCAGGTGGTCTCAAGCCGAGAACATAGGAGACTTGTTACCTGTACAACGCGAAGCGTAGCTTTTTGAACAAAACTTTGCTTACCTGGAAGTCTGACGTGGCGAGTGCATTTCTAAACCTACTGGCTCACCCCCTCTGGCAACTTCGACAAGTGGTCAAGGTCAATGGAGTATGGTATATTGTTCATCATTTGGTCTTTGGCAATTGCGCTTCTCCATGATGCTGGTGCGCTGTTTCGGCTTTGATGTGTTGGCTCGGCATCAAAAAATTTGACATTATGGACTTACATGTTTTTATGGATGATTTCTATTCATGGGATAAGAGCAACAATCTCATTTCATACTGCAGTGTTATTAGGCCAAAGAATCAGGCACAGTTGCTCATCAATGCAATAGGATGTTTGTGGGAGGAGAAGAAGCAGGAATTTGGGGAAAAACTGAAGATTATAGGGTTTTGGGCCGATATCAATCAAGGGACCATCACCCTCTCTGATGATTCAGCCGCTGACATAGTTTCTAAGGTCAAATCTTTCATAGAAACACCTTCACAATGGCCACCACTCCAAACTTGGCAATGTCTAGCAGGCCACTTGAATTGGCTACTTAACGTTCTCCCATGGGGTCGGCCCACACTCACAGAGATGTACCAGAAGATGTCGGGAAAGGAGACTGCACACGCTGGCATTTATCTCAACAAGGAGGTTATAACGGACATGAACTGGTTCATCAAAATCATCTCTAAATCAATGGGCGTTAGGTTCCTGGAGACCATGCAGTGGGATAGTAGCACGGTGGATATGGTGATGTGGACTGATGCCAGTCTAAAATTGGGCATGGCATTTGTCTATGCAGGCAACAGATTTGTTTACCAACTAGCACCCAAGGATACGTCTACAAAGATTGACATATTCTTCTTAGAACTCATCGCAATTTTATTAGCAGTTTTCCACATGGCATCCTTCCTCCACCCACCTTGTCGGCTGCTCATTTTCACAGACAGCCTGGATTCAGTTGTGGTGTTCAATACCCTGGGAGCATTGGAATCAATGCACAACTCAGTAGTTCGAGCAGTGGCGGGTATCATCTTGCAAACCAGAATCAACCTGAAAGTCTGTCATATTATGGGAAAAGACAACATCAGGGCCGACTTATTATCCCGGTTACTCTTCGATGAGTATAGGAGGAAATTTCCCACAGACCGCGTCTGCCAGTTTGAGCCTCCATGAGGCCTTATGCCGGCGCAGTGGAGACAGTGCTTTTGAATGCATTGGGCAGATTGTCAAGTAACAGATTGGCGGTCTGCCCCCCAATGGAGTTGGATGATTTGGACGTGCTCACCTCTCATCTTCGAGTCCAGGCAATTGAAAAATCCACAGCAAGTGGTTACACGACAGGTGCTCACGACTATGTAAAATTTTGTATCAACCACAATCTCCCTCTTGATCTGACTCCACAGACACTTTCTCATTACATAGCTTCCACTTCAACATTTATAGCATCAGGACCAAAGTACCTTACAGGACTATGACATTTCATCCGAGACTTCTATCCCAATTTTGACAAGAATAGAGCACACTCTTTGGTCCAAGCGACTATAAGAGGTGCTAAGAAAGTACGTGCAGACCCGATTCATATAAAACAACCTCTACACCCACATCATCTTGCAGCGTTTGTAAATTCAGCTCAAAGCAGAGCGGACTATGACAACCTGCTCTTCGCAACGATGATGTCCTGTTGTTTTTATGCATGCCACAGATTGGGAGAACCCATAAAGAAAACAGCGAAAGAGCGATTGGAGGAAGATAATAAAAAGATCATTGTTAAAAATTCACACCAGGTTATGCTGGCTATCATCTCCCATATCATGAAGCCGATCCATTTTTTCACGGTACTGACATTCTATTTATGCATCAAGAAACAGCAGATCCAGTATCACTTCTACAAGAATACACTGAGAGTTGAGATAAGATTCATGGTCTTCGACAAGCATTATTCATTTGTAAAGATGGCTCCCTTCCGACAAGGTCTTGGTTTGAATCAAAACTATTTGCCTTTGTCAACAGATCATTTGGAGGCCATTCAGCGCATGCAGGAGATGCAACATATTATGCATTGCTAGGAATCTCGGAGGACATAATCAAAGCTCTGGATCGCTGGTCCTCCTCAGCATGGACAACATACGTTTGTGAAAACCCATGTGTCAGGATGGCATTGCAGTTGGTGGCTTTGAAGAAATGACGTTGAGTTCGAAATCTTTTCTATTTTATATCAGCTACTCGCCACATCTATTCACCTCCACCATCCCCTCCTCACTCCTTTGCAGCCATTATATAGCCCTCGGCTCATTGCTTCATTAGAAAATCGAAAAGTGGTCGCTTCGGCAGCCAATATGCACTAAGCCCACCTTACACCACCAGATAATCCCCTACATCATGCAGAGAGCTGCAAAGGTCGGCATAATTGTGGGTTCTGGGGGTAAGGAGCAATTTCGGAGGCCTCTGCATGGCAAGCATCAATTCATTCACACCTCAACTTACATCAGATGGGATCGACGGCCGTTCTTGGCTCAGTGCCATTGCATGGCCAATCCTACGTTGGGCTGCTCAGTCTTTCCATTGGCAGTAGTGGCTTGGTATCCGACAGCTGAAGAATTACAAGGGCACAATCCATGAGAGGATGAAGAGAGCAAGGATAGAGGAATACTCACCGTCTACGCTGCGATCGACCTCATGGCTGTGTCATTTGAGCCAGAAAATACATTTAAAGTAAAGCAAGACGCTTACCCTCCCCGTAATTTGATTATTTGGTCAGCAGGATCACCTTGGGAGAAATCGATGGGAATGCATCCAATCTCCTTTGCCTTGGCAAGCCTCTCTGGGACCCTGTCGACAACATACACTTCAGAGGCACCACAAAGTACGGCAGAGTAAGCCACCATGAGCCCAACTGGTCCTGCTCCAAAGACAGCAACAGATTTGCCAGGATGGAAGCCCTACATGTCCATAGCAATTGATCTCTTGAGCAGACAAGAGATTCAAAGAAAACACACAAAGAGCTGCATGCCATGCCAACCCTGAGTACAAAAAGAATTTAGAATACTAAGAACCAGAACCAGATTGAAAGTTAAAAGCTCACATTTGGGAAGATATCAGCCAGTAAAGCAAAATCTTCCTCATGTTCTTTTCCTGGAGGCAGCTTCAGAGCGTTGAAATGGGCAAAAGGCACCCGAACGTATTCCTAAAGCATAATGAAGAATAGACATATCTTGAACAATAGTGAAGTGGAACATGCGGCTTGCCTGCCAGGATAGGGTCCCATTGCAACATATCTGAAAGGGATAGATGGGAATGACAATCCGGTGAGCTCTATAGGAGAACTAACCCATAAGCACTACGATGACATTTTCATTAAATGGAT
>JAGGAX010025257.1:0-11511 GCA_017657335.1 Termitomyces titanicus | reverse complement strand
CTCCAGTAGAAGTTGGTGAAGCCCAGAAAGGCTTGCACTTCCTTCTGGTTCTTGGGCTCAGGCCACTCCGCTACACCAGCCACCTTCACGGGGTCCATCTCTGCCGTTCCATGCGAGATGATCAGCCTGAGGTACTCAACCTTGGTCTGCTCGAATTCGCACTTCTCGGGCTTGAGGTAGAGTTGGTGTTGGTGAAGGCGTTCCAGCACGATGCGTGTGATCCATTGATGCTCCTTGAGCATCTTGGTATAGATGAGGATATCGTTGAGATACACATAGACAACGCCTTCCGCAATGAGGTTGCAGAAGATGTCGTTCATCATCATCTGAAAGGTGGCGGGGCTGTTAGTGAGGCCAAAGAACATCACCAGAGGCTCAAAAAGTCTGCGATTAGTCCAAAACGCTCCCTTCCACTCATCGCCCTCCTTGATGCGCACATTGTTGTAGCCCCAACGGACATCCAATTTGGTGAAGTACCGTGCACCTCAAAGGTTGTTGACAAGCTCAGAGATGAGGAGAAGGGGGTAGCGATTCTTGACAGTCATCACATTCAGGACACAGTAATCCTGAACCAGATGGAGAGATCCATCCTTCTTCTTAATGAAGAAGACTGGAGAGGCCATAGGCAACTTTGAAGGATGTATCTGACCAGAGTTGAGGTTCTCCTGGAGGAACAGATCTAGCTCGTCCTGCTACAAATGGAAGAATGCACTGCTGGTGCTGGAGAATGTTTCCATTGGAAATAGTGTAAGAGAAACCTGTTATGCCATTTCTTTTGCACATTTTTCTCTTGTAAAAAGACTTTGAACAAAGGAAGATGCCTTTTTCTATTGTAAAAAGCTAACAAAGAAGTGACATAACAGGTTTCTTTTACACTTTTTCCAATGGAAAAAGCTTTCAGTGCCAGCAGTAATGGTAGAGTGTATTGTCAACCAAATTTGTTTTCAATGCTGAAATGATGAAGATAGAAATTTGGTGGCTTATGAAAGTCTTAGGGGAAACTGGTAGAGTGGAATATATAGGTCAGGCGAGTGAGGTCGAGACGAAGTTGACGTTGAAAGAAGTTGAATAAGAGATCAAAAGGACCTTGGAACCATACAGAGATCGATTAGGAGTGACAACAGGTACGGAGGGACACTCACCGCCTACGTTGAAGTTAGAAAGCTCCTTGGCGCGAGACTGACTCTTTTGTAAAATCAATCATATGTTGTTATTGACTATTAGGCAAGACAAGTTACGGCTGTCACAAGCCACTGGCATGGGGTACAACACCATACTTATAAGCTAATCATCATACTGCACAAACAGAACTGAGCTAAACCACTATGCAAAAAATGTGAGCACATACTACAATCTGCATGGATCGTGGCCACGGACTGACACTTCCATTGCGCTGCACAAAGAAGTCAACTTCCGTCTCATGCATGACTTCCGAAAAACGATGGAGTTTTCCAGCATCACCAGGCGCGCGGCGCACATTCTTGAGGCTGAAAATCGCTTTGACAACCTCGACGATGGTTTTTTGTGCATATGTTTCGCCAGGACAGTGATGGAAGCCGGTCCCGTTAAGGTTGTAAGATGCTAGCGGACGAGTAGGGTTGACTTGAGTGGGCTCAGGGACGTCCAAGGGCTATGAGATGTCAACGTCATGAGGCATTGGAAGAAGACTGAGACTGAGAAATTCGAGTACTGACATTAAGATGGGCATTTCTAAAGCTCGCCCAGATGCAATCTCCAGCCTTTAGCTCCAATGGGGGAAGTCCAGGACCTTGATCAACTATAGTGTCCTCAGCAGCTCTTCTCCACAAACCAGGGTATTGGGGCCGGAGTCCTGAAGGCAAAGTGAAGGATAGATAGAATATGTGGCAAGGAGGGCTCACGCATTGCTTCACGAACATATCCAAAGAGTAGGGCATCACTCTGGGGGCTCTTCTTTGCCACCAATTCAATGATAGCTCTCCTCTCCTCGACCCGAGCATCATCAAGATAGAAATCGATGACGTTTACGCCAGCGTGCGCATAGTTCACGCATGCACCGACAGCAAAGCCAAGAATGTTGCCGATCAACTCATCAATGGGACGGCCAGTTTTCGTCAGGGAACTGAGGAATGGATAGGATGGCTTCTTGTCGGGAGGCCAGAAGAAGGATGAAGCATGGGCTACAACTTTCCCAAGGAAATTCTGTTCGCACTCTGTAAGGGATTTGCCATTGAGTGACATAGATCGAGATATAGGGCTCACAGGGGAAACCGAAGGCAAGATATTAACAATAGATTTGGTTATGAGGCTGCCAATGATTGCTGCAGCTCGATCTGCAGCCTCTTGAAGACCAAATCTAGTTTCCGGCTCGTCGAATGCAAGGAATGTTATGCTGGAAGGAAATATCAGTTACCAATATAATAATGGGAAAGGATGCCACACTCATACTGGCGGATGATTGCGGAAGTAAGTTATGAGTAAATGTCTTTTCGATTCATGGACTTACAAGTGCTGTGAGCATGTCGAAAAATTCATTCTCGGTGAACATGCCAGAAGGGTTCTCCTTCGTCTTCAGATCGATGCCGGTCTGCTTATCATGCGTGAGCTTAAATCATTATTATGAATCTGAATGATATTGACCAGCTTGTCAGCTGCAACATGTGCTGAAACCGGGTTAATCACATCTCTGACTACATCGATGTAGTTGCCTGAGACATTAGGGTACCTGATAATCGATCAACTTGGTCTAGATATTACACCGGAAATACGAGGGATGATACGTACTTCCACGACTTCTCTTTGAGTCTGGCGACGATCGAGGCGGCGAAAGCAGCAGTGTGTTGATCAAGGGAGTCTTCGTCAGGGAACAAGGAATGAACGGCCATAGCCTTGTCCTTATCATGCCTAAATAATAAAACTTAGTATCGGGTACTTCAGACGCAGAAACTTGCGTTACGGACTTGCTAACTTCATCGAACATGAGGGCAGATCCATAACCCTGTTTTTCGTAGATGACTTTGAAGCGGGACGGATCATTGAAGACGGTCTTGATACCCGTGAACGTGCTGAGGATCTTGGTGACGGGTAAAGCTTTTGGGCGTTCAAATGTGTACTTTCTGTTTAACTTCTGGCGAGTAAGGCTGTCCTTCATTTTTTGTGGAGTAAAGAATGGATACAAGGAGTACACAGAGTTCTAGACATATCTTACATCAGAACAAGAGTGGACTGGACTGAGAAAAACGACATACCCAAGGGAAATGGCGAGGCAGATGGCGAAGCAGTAGCTTTGGAACTGAGAAAGGTTGATGCAGATCAAAGCCTTTACTTATACTGCTTACTTTGTCCGCCCAAACCACCATTATTCATGTCCCGCTGGCAGTCATAGAAGCCCCAGGTGGTCAAGTTGCTAGCTACGCAGTAGAGTCAATAGTTACGCATGTATGATAAAAAGCTGGTTACGGGTAAAATCGCTAGTGTAAAAACGATCGCCTCGAACCAAGGCAATGGCATCGCCGAGAACGGCACGAGTAGTCTAGATAGATCGGAGACATATCATCGTATCAGTATCGAAACACGACTTACAGTGTAACCACAGGCAAAACGAAAAGCATCCGCAAGCGGAATGGTCGACTCAGCTTGTAGACCAGTCTGGAGGATTGCCATCAATTAAGCCTATAGGTGAGCGTTGGACATACGTAGAGTTCCAGGTTGTCAATGTGGCCATAAAGGCGACGAGCGGCAGTCTAGATCTTAGTTAGAGTTATTAAACAGTCGACTAAGAGGCTTACAGCAATCTCAGGGTCGGGGTTCCACTCTTCAAAGGTCTTGAACTCTAAATCAGATCAATTAATATATATATTATATATATATTGGGGGATGGCTTACTGATACCTACCTCGAAGGCCCAAGAACTTTCTGAACTCGTTCATGGTACAAACACCCCAGGCACGAGACTGCTCGATACCCAGGATTTCCACAACACGCAGTACAGATGGCGTACCATGGCCTCGGAAGGCGCCAGCTGGACCCTCTGTCGCCGTATACAGGATTTTGGCGAGTTCTTCGTCGGAAAAGGTCCCATCGGGGCCACGCTTCAATCTACAAGAACAATGAAACCAAGTTGGCGCGTAGCAGAATCTAGACACATACCCTGCAAACGTGCGTTCACTCGGGTTGGAGGCAATACTATCCCAAAGATGAGCCAAACCACTCAGATCTCCAGGGGATAACTGGAGGAAGCGTTCAGAGACATGATAGGAGTCTGTAGATTGATAATATCTACCTCTTCAAACGGCTGATCGCCGAAAGCCTTTCTGAAAACCTCCTCGGTCCATTCCTGGTCCTTCTCAGAGAGAGTTGCGTGCCACTAGAAGATTAGGAAGATTAGGATACTATTCAGGAGAGTGCATCATCGAAACAATAGAGTCAACTTGAACTCACGCGATAGAGAACGTTGAATTCAACGCTCACGTGGTTACCGCGGCCACGCTCGACTTTCATGTCATCCGTTTTGATGATCTAAGATATTGTCAGCGTAGTCGCGTCAGGTATTCATAACATTCACATCGAATGCATTTATGTTCCAATTCCACCCTTCAGACATTCCAAGAAAACCGGTCACATAATCACCCATAATCGCACTCATAAAATGTCCACAACTATTAGGATTTCAGTGAGAATATCAGCAAGGAAAAAGAACTTGGTGAACGTACTTGATGAGTTTCGCTGTCTGGAAGATCTCTTCATCTTGGAAGGCAAGCTTTGCAGGATCACTGGGCGGTGGATCAGACCAACGCCTACGTTCATTGATCTTGAGAATCTTCTTAGCAATATACTGCGGAGGGATTGTAAGAACGAGAGCCTGACTGACAAAAATGAGACAAACATTGTGATTACGGCTGAAGAGGATGAGAAGCACGCTAGTAGCTGGCGGAAGGAACAAAAGGCGTTCCTCGGAGAACGTATCCGGAAAAAGAAGGCCACGACCAGAAGCCTTATTGCGGACCTTGTCCTGTGCCTCTTGGTCTTGTTGAAATGCATGAGGCTCTATGATGACCGGGTCTTAGATGAAAAAATAACTTACTACTGCCATACAAAGGGCTCAAATCAAGGTAGGAACTCGCGTTGTTAATATAGATATTCTTTGGATCAGTGCGGAACAATGAATGAGTAACTATCGACGCAAATGCAAAGATCAGGCTGGACATTCCACCAGGGTGGTTTTGCGTCTAAAGAAGTATGAAAGAGATGGAAAATATTGGAATTGGAAGGTGAACACACCCCATGTCTCTTAAGAATCGTATCAAACACGAGCCCAGGGTCAGGAAGTGACGTTCGCGGAAGACCCGTCTTTCCTTGAACACTTCTTGCATACGGCGTGCCAGCACGTCCAAGATCTGGATCCTGAAGGCTGTTTCCTCCTCCGTCCGCATGCCTAAAAGAGTCACGGGGTCCGAGATAAGATGCAGGAGGATGAGGGACAGTATCGTAGAGCATGTTGATGATTCCATCATTCATCTTCTTCGCGAGATTGCTATTAGGATCAAGGCGAGCAAGAATACTGAGACCAGTTATGAACTATAGGTTCGTTAGTACATGCTCGCGAACTCACACCAGACAGACTAACTGCCCCTTTACGATCATCGACGGCCGCGGGGTGCATCACAGTGTCCAAGAAAGCATCCTACGGTAGTATTAGTATGAATACGGCGCAGAACCGAGCCCGGGACGTACAACATGAGATGGTTTCGGTACAAATACCCCTTTAGCATGAATTGATTCAACCTTAATCCATGTCAGAATTACATTTCGAAATACGATCGCGTTGAACTTGCTCTATCGAGGAGATTTGTCACGCGTGAGTGACTCTTCCAGTCGTCAGATGAATCGGTGGTAATCTGCCAATCGTAATAACCAGTAGGAGCATCAGGGGGTGGACGATTTTTGAGGTAGATGGCGTCGGCAATGGCTTTTGCAGCACCCATGGCAGTTCGAGTAAGGACAGGCCAACAACTTTGATGGGTTTAGTGTCATATATATGCCACGGATACAGCATGTAAAGGCTCAGTGCCGAATAGAAGTCATTCGACCCTTGAGCTTGATGTCTGCGTGGAAGGTTTTTCATCAGACAAATTCCCATTAAGTATGAGATATACATACATCTTTCCTTGCTCGGGATGATGATCTTATCCATTTCAGGATGAGTACGTCTGTCAGGTTGATATTGCTCTCATTTAGCTTAGATCCCCTGAGTCAACGTGAGAAAAATTATACAGAGGTGGCCTCGTCGAGGGAGTGATCTGTCTATATCTTCACATCTATTTTAAATTTGAGTTCTCTCGGCTTTCAGGATTCATTTCCCTTACTTATGTATGGCCCGGGCTTGGTGGTCCGGCATGCTTCTGCACCTGTCGTCCCTCTCGCAAACGAAGACAGACGGATCGATCTATTTGATCTCATCATCATATGAACGACATGCGACAGTCAGAATGTGGAGCCGTGCATAACGCCTTGATTACATTCTTAATTATCTCGTGGACTCTCATTGATGTCAGAAAAGCGAAGCAGGCATCGTCCGGTGCTGTTGATCGTCTCGAAATTCTTAACAGTGGACTGAAGCCAAAAACCGATTTCACTCTTAAAGGTCGCGGATTATCGATTATGCACAAATCGCGCTACGATAGAAAGCTTGTGCTTGGTTGCCTGGAAAGCTTTCGATAACTGAGTGGATAAATTGAAGTCTCGAGGGTAAAATCGATGCTTAACATGATTCAGCAGTCTCTCATCAGCAAAAAGTCTGTTAAAATATATAGGTAAACCACGGCACTCATGCCAACCCATATCAGTAATATATATGTAGTCTTACCAGGCCATAGCCCGAAAGTGGGTTTTCGATTATCTTGAACTCATTCTGGCGGAATGAAAATCATCTTAAATAAATCTAACTCATTATTAGTCCAAAGTCAAGCAGAAGGCTGTCAACGTGAGAACACCCTGGGATTCAATGATAATCCTCGGGAATTATGAGAGCTTTCTGGGATTGACTTACCAGTTGGCTCCTAGGATATGATCTGAGTGAACATCACGATATTTGAAGAATTATATCCTGAGGTCCTTCTTACCACTTGTTCTAATAATAATCATTGATCATTGGTTATACCCATGTAGCAACACTCAAATTATGCATAAACACTTAGTAGTACAACATACGAGCGCAAAAACAGCAGTGATAAAACATTTCCGAAGCAACAAAGAGTCCTGAATCCAAGTCCAAGGTCCATATCCACCCAATTCTTCCTCTGTTTGATGTCTGATGCATAGGCGGCAAGCAAGATCTCCATCACTTTTGCATTTGACATCACCCTCACCTTCGACACCACACTCACCTTCAACGTCGCCTCCAACATCACCATTGCCACAGTCACCTTTAACATTCTCCTGAGGAAAGTTGGTCACATCCGATCCCACTCATCAGTGCTTGACAGGGCGATTGCCAGGATTCTGTTGGGCTTCCTGTTTGCGTTTTGAAAGGTCATGGTGCCGGCGCTCACGTTCTTCCTGCTCATGGCATTGTTCCTCCTCTTGACGTTTCTCTTTCTCCTTATAGAGCCATTCCTGGTGAGCTTTCTTAAGATGAGAGATGTCATTCTGTGGCTTTGAAGGAGGGGCAGGAATCTTGCACCTGAGATGGATCGTACCATCATCACTATAAAATACCTTGCAAACATTGGTTGTAGATGTCCTCAGAATAGTTGATCACATACTTATTCCAAAATTTGAGTGTCTCCTGGGCCCATTCATTCTTGAAGGAAAATTATGCAAGAATATTATAATAAAAATCTTGGAACAAAAATAGGCCATCTGGCATGTTCCACTGGGATGTGGAACTGAGCGTGAAATGGGTCTTCCAATGTAATATTAGCCAAGCAATGGATATCAGTCATTCACGCACCCTGAATAGCTACATAAGCAATTATTTCTGGAGTGATGGAGGTGATACCAAATTTCTCTGCAATCAGTCGCTTTGTCACGTGCTTCTCTGCTCAATCAATGCTGAAGCCAAATAGCATATGCTGGCAGACCTGAGGGACAATCAGCATGGAAACAAGAACATAAGGATAAACACACGGCAATGAGGAGAGGTCCTTGGCATAGCCCCTTCTTTATCTTGTCATAATTGTCATCATCTATTTCAGGAATGTTTGAGTTGGGGAAGCCAGTGTGATTTGTAAGGAAGCATTGGATGTTGTCATAAAGGAAAAGAGGAAAGTCATGGGCCGTGACGTCTGCCCCCTCCCAGTTCCTGCTAGTTGAGACACTAAGTGTATGTAGCTTTTTTGAGCACCTTGTTGAATTGCTTATACTGTGGCCAATCTTTCAAGACTTCTCAGAAGATTGCAAACCATCAAATCCAATGTCCTAGATGTAAACAAACAACCCTTACCAGTCAAGGTGAATCAAGCAATCAAGAATCAAGTGTCAGTGTGTTATTTGAATCTAAGTGATTGGAAATTCCCTCAACATTTTTCTTCTGAACTCCCAATATCACACACTCATCAGATGTCATGTCATTAAATGATGATCTACCAGAACCTATGATTAGTTCTGCACCTGAGTCTCATTCTCCTGGGCCAGATCTCATGCCAGTACAGGAAGATTTCAATGATCCACCTGCTCCTCTCCATGAAATATGCACTCGGCGACCTCCTTTCCATCTTGTTGATTTTCTACCATCTCAACTGCATCCTGCATGACCTCTACATCAGTTTGCTGAGCAGTACCAGCACCAGGCTGAGATTTGAGAAAGCAAGTGGCGTTACATAGATCTTGAGCCTGAGAAAGTACCTGAACAACCTCTTTCATCAGAACCATTTCATACAGAGCATGATGAAGTGGGTTTATTCTGGCATTATTGTATTTCACCAGCATGAGACCCAGACCAAGATCTCACAATTCACCATGTTGCTAATGCACCTACATTTGCACAAGATACAAATACAGAAACATCCATTGATCCTCTTGCTGGATTTGGTCCTACTGCTAAAGAGGTTATAGAACAGCCTCAGACCAATGCAAAAACTGCATTTTTCGATCCCTTTCTAAATGTTTCAGTCTTTCAACTCATGATGTGGTATTATGATGCCAAATCTCTTACACTGGCTACTCTTGATCAATTGGTTTATACTGTGATCCTAGCATCAGACTTCTCACCTAGTGACTTTGAAGGCTTTAGTGCTGCTTGGGAAAATAGATGCTTAGATGATTTGCTAACAGCAAGGAGGATCCGCTTCCTCCATGGGCAGCTAATGATATTTGGAAGAAGGCCTCAGTTTACATTCCTCTTTCCTTTACTCAGCAATCATATCAACCAGAGCAGGATGCACCCACTTTCAAAATTGACTTTTTTCATTGTGATATTATGGAAGTATTCAAGTCAGTTGCCAAAAGTGTAACTGCAAAGAAAACTCACTGGCGAGGATTTCAACAATTCTGGAAACCATCTGAAGATGAACCAGAGCAGCATGTTCATGGGGAGGTCTATACTTCAGAGGTCTTTTTGCAGATGGAGAAGGACCTTCCACTAGCCACTGATGATCTTGAGACAGTTGTTGTCCTACTTATGCTCTATTCTGATTCAACACATCTTGCAAGCTTTGGAACTGCATCTCTTTGGCCACTCTATATGTAATTTGGTGGTCTTTCTAAGTATATTTGAGGTACTGTCAATGGCTTTTCTACAAATCATCTAGCATACTTTCCATCAGTGAGTTATCAATGTTTTCTTTCTGCTATTTCTTATACTTTTCATCTGTTCAGCTTTCTGACCTTGTTCAAGACCATTACAAGGAGCTTTTTGGCACCATTCCATCCAAGTCCATTTTGACACATCTCAAACAAGAGTTAATCCAAGCAGCTTGGAAAGTTATCCTCACAGATGAATTTAAATACATCTACAAGCATGGAATTGTGTTGACATGTGGTGATGGTATTTGTCAAAGATTGTATCCTCAGTTCTTTTGCTATTCTGCAGACCTATTGCAGGTATATAGATACATGTTGCTTTATGTCTTTTCAACTAAACTTTTGAAAACAGAATGCAACACCATGCTTAGAAGGACTCTTTCAGAAAATCAGCCGTAGCACTAACAGAAAGATTCAAGATCTCTTGTTTGCTATGGCATCTTGGCATGCGTCATCTAAAATGTGTTTGCATACAGACTGGTCTCTTGAGGTCTTTCATGGCTTTCCATCTGATATGACTTGCCAGCTTTGCATCTTTGCTTGGGAGGTTTGCTCTGAATTTGAAACATGTGATACACTTAAAGAAGCTGCAGCTTCAGCATGTCGAAAGACAGCTGCTGTAGCAAAGAAGTCTGAGAAAACCACAACATCAAAGCCTTCAAAGTCAGCTAAATCTAAATCCACTACACCATCAGATAAACACAGACCTTTTACACTTGACAGTCTTACAATTCACTCTATGATGCATTATCCATATGCAATTCAACACTTTGAAACTACAGACTCAAACTGTACTCAGATTTTAAGTGAATAGAACTATCTTTTGATTGATCTAATCATTACATCAGGGTGAAATGGAGCACAAGCATGTCAAGGCTTCTTATGCACGAATTAATGAAAATCAATTTGAAGGACAAATTGCTTTACAAGAGCAATGGACAAGCCCAATCACGTACTATAAAGGATACCATTGAAGAGGAAGTCTTACCACCTACAAATCCTGAAGAACACCGCTATATTTCAAACATAAGACAAGCACTTATCATTCTTCTTCAATGGGCTAAAGATTATCAAGATGACCTTGCTATCAAGGTATGGATGATTTTGATTATTTGGAATTAAGATATGAAGTATATGTTAGAATTTTGCATCCAAACTTGTTAATCACTTTTTGACACAGCTACTTCCTCAAAGCACAGAAATCACAGATGAGGATTGTATGAATCTCATTATCAAGGATCAAATGATTTATGAGCACAAGACATTACACATTAACTACACCACATATGACAATTGTCGTGATCAAGACACAATTAATCCTTATTGGCATTCTGATGTGATGATTTTTGCTGGATAAAGATGATGCTCACTTTCATCCATACTGGTACTTGCAAGTTGTGAAAATATTCCATGCAATGGTGTGAGTCTTGGACAGTGAAAAAGGATTTGAGCGACTGGAATTTCTTTAGAGCCATGGTTATGGGCTTGACTATAAAGCTAAATCAGGTCCAATTGCCAAGCATGCATATCAAATTGGCTTTATAGAAGGTAACAATGCCTTTGAAGCTATTGACCCTGCCAATGTTTTACGTGCAGTCCATTTGATTCCACAATTTGTGGGCCAACTTACACATCACTTCTTGGGTCATTTATGGCAAGACGCAGAGAGGAGGGTGACATGGATTCTGAGCAATATTATATTAACATGTAAGTGACTTTTAGTTAATACAATTGATTATAATTACTAATATCAGAATTCAGATTTGTTGACAGGGATATGTTTGTGCATTT
>JAGGAX010025256.1:0-11540 GCA_017657335.1 Termitomyces titanicus | reverse complement strand
CATCAAGGCATACTCCGGAGCTGCTAATCTTATCATTCAGTGCTGGCATCAAGGCAATCTCTAGGGTTTGATTATCTTCAGAGATTTTCCCCTTTTGGATTTCCTCTTGTTTTTGGTGGCTTATGTGTACTGTACAGGTACTTCCCACGCTTCCAGAGCCTCTGAAGCGTCGCCTCTGGCATAGGGGATCCCCAGACTTGTTCTCTTTGGATCTCCCTCTGCCAGGTGTGTAATTATGCATGTATATATCTGTACAGCACTCAATAGACTTTGGATCTCCCTCTGCCAGTTGTGTGACTTAGCCACAGCCTCCAGAGGTCGCCCTTACAACAACAAGGGAATCACTGAAAGAAGGCTTCAGAGTCTTCACAAGGGACAGGAAGCTTTGACTACAAAAGATGCTCAACAAGCCCACCGCAGGTATTAACGATCTATACGGATGGATCGTGTACGATGAATGGCAGCGTTGAGGTGAAAGTGGGGGCAGGAGTATGGTTTGGCCCAAACAACAAGAGAAATCTCGCCATCCGACTCCCCAAAGAGATGGAGCAATCAAATAACGTCGGGGAAGCGTACGCAATACTAATATATCACTACATATCAAGAGTGACTCCCAGCTAACAATAGACAACCTTACAAAACACCTGAAGGAGCAAGAGGACAACGGGTGGATCGGATCAGCAAACAGAGAACTGATGAAAAACCTAGTTGCTCACCTACAACGCCAGCAAGGTTTTGTGATCATAGAGAAAGTGAAAGGACATGTAGGCATTGAAGGAAATGAAGGAGCGGATGTGCTGGCGAACCAAGGAGCACAGGAAAGAGAGCCAGAAGACACCGAACTAGAGATACCACCAGAATTTGACATTCTCGGGGCTAAGCTAAGCTATCCACGATGACCCAGGCCATGGCATATAATGGCATCATTGAGTCATACCCAACTCCGCAGAGGAGGGGAACTGTGAGGGGATCGTCAACCTGTGGAATACTCACACAACCAGGGAGCCCGCAACCAAGCATGATACGACAAGTGAGCACAAGGTGGGCAAGGGGTAGGCACAAGAGAGGAGGCAAACACAAGGTGGCAAGCGTGACACTAGGCAAGATGACAGTCGGTTTGATGGATAGGACGGTTGAACACTGCTATTGTTCGGTCTGAAGATATTCTATCCTGCAGACCGCCTTATATACTACATTGCTGGTAACTAATGACTAACACTATATGACTCAACGGCCCATGGTATGTAAAGGAGAATGACTAACAATAATCGATGATGAGTAAGAGTCCGGTCATATGACTCACCAAGGCAACTAATACAAGACAGATGGGGAATAGGAATGGTCAGGCGGTCAGTCAGTGTATCCACACATTGGACTAAGCCCGGAATAGAGTCGGACGCTCGGCAAGCCGAGTAGTCCCCTTACAGGAACACAGATCCACCTCGACATGATGAGGTGGGCGATACATCAGTGAAATGGAGAGGCCCCAAGAGACCAGAGAATCTGGCTATCCCTAAAGAACAAGGCCATATCAAAGGAGGCTAGAGCCTTCCTGTGGAAGGCCATACACAACACTTTTAAAGTAGGCAAGTACTGGACAAACATCCCGAATATGGAAAACCGAGCATGGTGCCAGACATGTGACACACGGGAGTCCCTGGAACATATACTCACCGAATGTCAGGCGTCAGGCAAAGGAAGGATATGGGAAGTGACGAGGCTAATACATGAGAAAAGGGGAATCCCCTTCACTGCCCCTAGCCTGGGAGAGCAACTAGGCTGCAGTATGGCGTCCAGAGAGAATGTAGAGGTCAAAAAGACAGCTGCCATGAGAAGGTTCTCGACCATAGTCATATCAGAAGCGATGTACCTGGCATGGAAGATCAGATGCGAGTGGAGAATAACCAGGGAAGCTGACCCAGAGAGGTTACACAGCAAAAATGAAGTAATAAACAGGCTATGGGTGTCCATTGCACGTAGAATTAAGACAGACTGCCTAGCAACTGATCGGTCACGTTTTGATAAAAGAGCCCTTACTGCAGGATTGGTCAAACAGACATGGCTCAATTTCCTCCCAGGAGACATGGACTCCCTGAAGTCATGGAGAAAAGCAATCAAGGTTTTAGTGGGTATAGGATAAGGGCACGCAGCGAGCCACCGAGTCTCACACTCCATGCGTAAGAGCATTTCCTACGAGGTAGCTCCAGGACTTTAAAGAAAAACCGTGATGCGAATATATTGCCTGCCCCAGAATATAGAGGTTGACTTTGTGAATTGTCTATATTTCACAGTGGTACTACCGAAAAAAAAAAAAAAAAGATCCCTTTGTACCGTGATTTCTTGCAAGATTCCTCGTAGTTGATCAGGGCTTTGATCACACACTGTCCGGACTTCGACATTGCATGGGTGTTTCCATTGATTAGAACTCAATTGAAACGTGAAGTCAAAGCACTTGTTCTTGAAGAAGGATGGCAATTTGGTGCATCCCGGGCCACGGCTAAGCAGATCGAAGATTTCAACCTTGCGGCAATGGCTAATCAAATGCGATCTATCTCACCAAATCTCTGGGCCCTCTTACATTCACTCTTAACGGCTACTCAACTGGAATCTCATGTACCTACGGATCTCAACCCACCTGATGAATTGGAGGATTCCTCTTTATGGGATCAGGTGGATGACCTTGAAGGAATCATCGAGTTAATTATAGAGGACCAATCGGCCCGTGATCGTCGACTCAGAGCAAAAAACGAAGTGCACATTTGGCAATGGTATTTCACTCCGCTACGACGCGACGCGCCTGTTTGGTGTGCGGTGCGTGATCTGGCCGTTGTTCCGCCATCGATGAGATCAACGGCACATCGAGATGTGACCCATCATCACGGTGGCTGACCGTGTATGTATATATTTTACGCCAGGCCTTATGGAGTGGTTGAGGAATTGTTGTTGTCGGTATATTATCGGATTATTATAAATCATCATTACACATCACTATTACATAGAGGACACTGTAGTCGGATTTTGTTCCTCAACCACGGAGGGTAGGAGGCTGGAACAAACCGCTCCTAGCACTCAGCTCGGATGCCGTTAGACTATTATGCATTATTGCATAACGCCGCGCTTCTCGAATTCTTGGTGCATGTCGGAGGCGCGCCCATCGCAAGCCGTAACTGCCCTTCTCCTCCATATACATATCATGGGATCACATTGCGGATAGCGGAAAATTGACGACGTAATAACCGATGATCAGCGTTCAACGTTCAACAGTTGTTCTCAACAGAAAAGTTGTTTCCACTTAAAATAGACGGCAAAAAATATAGGACGATTATCGTTCTCTGCCACACACTTTCTGGAAGGCCGCAAATCAATTTAATCAAAGCAGCGATTCACAAGCATTCTGCGGTGAGTGGCACCCACAGACCCATATGTATGTTGTCGCCATAGACTTGCGGCTACAAATTGACCCCTGTCTACAACATTGCGGTGGATATATTGTCCATGCGTTCTATCTGCCGTCATCTGTGTTCACGGACCGAGCAACGGTCCGCCTCATCAGCTGATATCTTGTCCTTGGCGTGTACGCAGTGGAGGAGAGCTTAAAACATAATGTGGAGAAGCACAACGACTTGTGACCACCCTGCTTCTTCTCTTTTATACCTCTTGGCGCTTTGGGTATGGCCAGGGCACTGCCAAGTAATAAGCGGGCTATTCAGCTCGCCATTTTCATCGCGTTTGGTACGTCTATCATCCGAAGTTGTCAATTAACCTTGATGTCAGGTTCTAAACCTCGTCCTAGGTGGTAAGCATGCGGCCTGATGTTCAATAGGACAAGTAAGCATCTCAGCGGTCTTCGAGAGAAGACAACTGACCTATTGCCTTAGAGGATTTGACGCATTCCCAGGTTTCCTGTTTGGTTATGATATCGGTGTCATTTCGGTAGCTCTCCTCATTCTTTCAAGAAAACAACAGCAATATTAATGAAAGATGGACGCCAGGGATGTCTAATTATGCCGGACTTCATTGATCGTTTTGGGGAGATAGGGCCCGACGGGGCTAAGTTTCTATCGAGTTCCAGGCAGTCCATTATAACGTCACTCCTATCTGCTGGGTATGTAGGACCCTACTTTGTCAAGGTTTCTGCTGAAGTCAGATGCTGTGCTTTGTAGAACCTTTGTGTAAGTGAATCCTTTCTTCTGCTAGGATTTGTTTGCTTCATAATTCTCGAAGTGGAGCACTGGCCCAGGCATTTACCTCTGACCGATTTGGACGTCGTGGCTCTATCCTCATTTGGGCTGCCATTTTCACGATAGGAGTCGCCATTCAAACGGGTACAACATTTTCTATCGTCCAGATCACTATTGGTCGCTTTATTGCTGGACTTGGTGTCGGTGCACTCTCAGGTATGGCAAGCGAAACATCATTTTCTCCGTCACTTATTTATGCTCCATGGATTCACTATAGCGATCGTTCCATTGTACAATGGTGAGACTGCACCGAAAGCACTCAGAGGTACTTTGTTGGTACTATACCAATTGCAAATCATTATCGGGTATGATCTTATGGGTTCTGCTTTCATTACAAGCTTATGATCATTCCCTCATAGACTATTCCTCAGCTACATACTCGATCTCGCGACTCATACTATTAAAAATTCGGCTTCCTGGAGAGTGCCTGTTGGTCTCCAAATGGTTTGGGGTCTGATCCTTTTGTCCGGTGTTTTCTTCCTGCCTGAGTCACCGTCTGTTCAATTCATCGCTCTATGGCGTAATACTGGAAATTGACATAGTTCCTAGTCGTCATCTCCTGGGACTTGGGAAAGACGCAGAAGCTCGGACGGTGATTGCTGATTTGAATGGAGTCCCTGAGGGTGACGCCCTTGTTGAGGAAATCCTCGAGGAGCTCGACTTCGGTATCAAGGCAGAAAACGAGGGAGGCAAGGCGACCTGGTTGGAATGCTTCTCCACTAGAAACAATCTATGGAAGCGCACTGGGAATGGTATGATGTTGCAATTCATTCAGCAACTCAATGGGCAAAACTTTTATTGTACGCTACATTTTGATCCTGATTTTCCTGATTGACATGTTTCTAGACTATTATGGGGACACATTTTTCCAGAGCGCAGGGACAGAGTGAGCACGTCCTTCACCTTGATGGTTTATGCCCATGATTATGCAGACTATCTCCCTATGTCATTCAAGTGATTCTCGGCGCAGTTTCCGTTGTGGGAACCATCCCTGCTCTGGTATGTCGAACACGTTGAGGATCAAAGTATACATTGGCTTACTCGCCTTACTCCCTAGCGTTTGATTGAGACTTGGGGACGACGTCGCGTGAGTGACCTTCTGTAAAGAAATTTCTTTCCCTAACGCAACTTATCAGTCTCTCCTCACGGGAGCTCTTCTCGAGGCTGCCTGTTCGTTCATCGTTCGTTTCCAGAACCTAAAACTTTCTGATTATCACTGACCAGTACATTTCAGGCTGGTCTTGTTGGTCACTTCACACTTGCGCCGATCGGGACAAACAAAGTATTGTTAACTTCTCGCAACAAACGAGGCGGTAGGTCAACAGCGCTGTTAATTCACTCGTAGCTTACATTTCTTCCATTTTAGGTGATACACTTATCGCATTCGCCGTTCTGCACGTTTTCTCTTTTTCGGTATTCTGGGGGCCAACCCCGTGCGTTGCTGCAGATCTTTGTTTACCGCCAAGTCTGACTTGTTCATAGGTGGGTTTATCTCGGTGAATCTTTCCCCCTTCGTGTTCGCCCCAAAAGTATTGCGTTGGGAAGCGCAACCAATTGGTAAGTCCCGTCTTCCCGCTGTAGTGAGTTCCGATCCCTATGTTTTCTTCAATAGGCTGTGGAACTTCCTGCTGTCGTTCTTTGCGCCCAGGATTGCTCAACGGTTCGTGATCTTCTCATTCTCCACTCTCTCGTTCAGCAATTGAGCCGCCTCCATATCAGCATCGGACCACTCATTCTCTTAATCTTCTTTGGCATGCTTCTTTTTGGCTACGTCTATGTTTACCTCTTTATCCCCGAAACCAAAGGCCTTAGTCTTGAAGAGGTAAGGCACATCACCATCATAATTTAACAGTGACTGACTGCGTGGCTATCGCTTTCCAGGTCGATGAATTATATCGATCTGGAGTCAAACCCTGGAACTCATCCAACTGGAAACCACATCTTACCGATCAGCTCCACAAGGGGCACGCTGAAACAATTGAAGATACGGAAAAGCAAAGCGCGTAGGTCAGACCAATATAGTAGTTCTGACACATGGTATATAATGAATCGACATCTCACCATTTTGTCGTTATAATTACTACCTTACATGGTCAATGTGACAGTCCCAGAACCCGAAGTAAAAGGTACGGTGTACGCTCCGGCATTAAGTGCCAAGTTGGTCGTGGGTTTGAGAAGAGTAACTCCGGAAAGCCTGGCCCTTTGTTCGATCACCAAACGGCCATTAGGTGCACTCGCAGCATCTGTTACGCCGTCAGGAACTGCAGTAATAGTAACGGTCACTGTTCGGGCTGACGGATCATACGAGACTAAGGAGAAGGCACCAGCATCTAGGGACAAAAGTGCTCCAAGTGGGGCAATGTAGACACGACGACGGGCAGAGTCACGTATCTGCACCTGAACGGAGGGTGAGGTTGATATAATGTTCCCTCCAAAGGCTTGCCATCCAAAGTCTGGATGATTGACGATAAAGGTTCCGATTCCCATGGAATGACCAGAGAAGTTGGGACCATAATCTCCGGAGTATGCGTCCCATTTCAGGGTATCTGCGAAAGAGTGGAATGATGCAGATGCGAAACCACCTTGATCAATATTCGAAAGTGGACCGCTGATACCACCATACCCCACACGTAAAAGGTAGTAATCAGTCGGGGAAGTTTCGAAAGCAGATATCAAAGGCAGAGCATTGAGACCACTCCCGTAGTGATGGATCTGACGCTCAATTCGTTGCAGTTTCCCTCCGTACACATTGTCCCTGACGAGCGAAAAAATCAGAACATGTAAATGGCCCTTGTCGAGTAAACTTACCAGTAACGTCGCGCATTTCCGTTGTATCCCCAATGTGGGATGAGAGGTTGGTATGCCAGTATCGAATTCAGGGCGTTTGTAGCAGTTGTCGTGTCATTGAAATATGTGGCCCAGGCGTACACACCTTCCTGACCAGTAGAATCCCACGCCATTTCGGACCCAAATCTTTGTAAAATTCTCAAGAGGAGCGAGAACATCAAGCGTCATATTACTCACGGATATCGTTCTCCAGCCCAAGTGTTTTCTCTAGCCTTCATTCTGCTTTCAACGAGGGTGGCGTTAGCGGTGAGGCCCTCGCGTTTGAGATCGTTTAGAAGCAAGCCAATCACGGTTTCACCCATGAGCCCATCGTTGACAAAACCGGCCGTACCGCCAGTCATTGTGGTGACCGTGAGGACAGCCTGGTTTAGGTACCACTGCCAAGTCTGGACGCCAACGAGGGAAGGATAATTACGGGCCACGCGATAAAGTGCCCAATAAGCAGCAGTAACGTGAACATAGTCATATGCACGATCGGTGGCGAAAGATGCCGCCCTATTCCAGGACCACCAATTTCCCCAGAAGATTGTGGTCGGGTATGGATACGAGGGCAAAAGAGTAGGTTGGTAGAAGTAGACGGACTAAACATCACGATCAGTTTGGCGGAATGAGAAAGTACCTAGTAGCTTTTTCACCTTTTTCACAGTACCTGAGTTTACCGTAAAATATGAGAAAAGGTTCAAGTAGCAATTGACTGACATGCAAACATACCATCGTTGTTCTGGATGGACCCCCACAGAATTTTCGTCGCAAACTGTTCTAATTTGGCGACCTCCGCTGCGTTCGGCTGTACATACTGTTTCATCGTCGCCGCCAGCCATGAACCAGCACCAGCTTCGTCGCTCAACCCTGGAATCCAGGCTCTTGGATCATCTTTGACCACTGCGTTTACTTCCCGGTCGTAAGAGGTTACGGATGGCGACCTAAGGAAGGGATCTGAGGTGGAGTTGAACCATTGCGAGGTAGTCAAGAAATTTCCTAGGTTGCCGATCGTCTGGGTCGCACCGTTTGTCACGTAATAGTGAACAGTCTGCAATGTACCATCTGTATAAGTTATAGACAGGCGGACACGTCCCCAGGTATGAGGAGTGATGGAGTATCCCACCCAGCCCTTCGTCTTTGCGTCGGAGTTCGCAGACCAAGTCAACGAGCCAGTGGGGCTGACAGTGATAGACTGCACAGAGGAAGAATAGTTCAAGAACAACTTCCCGACCTGATCCATGGGAAGGATGAGGCCAGGAATACCGACCGCGACGGGACGATTAGCGCTTCTTACAGTTGATTCGATGTCCCGAATAGAGGGGGCTAAGCGAAACTGGACCCCGTAAGTACGGCCTTGACCAGCTTGAAGGGTTACAGAAGTCGCGGCATTCCAAGGCGTAACTGCAGCCCACTCATTTTGAGCATACGCCAAAGTATGAAATTGCCATTCATACAAGCCCTCAAACGTCTGTGACTGATAGAAAGGATCAGCGGAGGTAGATTCCGGAAGGAATCTCCATCCTTCAAGAGGCGATTTCTCAACGGGTAGGACAACGAGAGGAGGAAGAGTGCCAAGAAGAGGCGTCACTTGAACATAGCCTGCATCTTGTCCAATATATGGATCAAACAAGCTGCATAGTTCATTTGTTTGCGCAGCAGTACGGTCGGTGAAAATCTATTCAAAGATGAACCAAGATAAGTAGACGAATTGACTGAGACATACATTGTTAAATTCGAGGGGAATACCAAGTGCGCCAATTTCAACTGCAGTAGTTTGAGAGTTGGTGACATCAAACAAAAGCTGGAGAACATTATCTTGAACAACCCAGCGACGAGTGATATTCAACAAAGACGACGAGGATAATGTAGGGGCAAGATTGGCAGCTGCCAACGTTGTTCCCGACGTTGCTATGGCGGTGACTGGGCGTCTGAAAGTCGATGTATCTCCGCTAACCCATGTAGTAGAGCCGACCTTGCGAACACGAAAGGTCAGGTCTCCCAGATGATATTGACCGTTACTCTGTCGCTTTGTCATCATATCCCCAGGAATGAAGTCGAAGGAGGAACCGATTGGCCTCAGCGAGTACAAAGTTTGAGAATCCTTGACCAACTGAATTGAGAAATCTGGCGAGGTTAAGTTCAAGAAACCATCGGACAACCCAAGCTGAGCTGCTACAAGCCGATCAGACAAAAGACAAAGACCGAAAGCTAAGAAGTTCTTTAAATTCATGGTGGTCCAAGATAGTCTTTCGCTAAGGTTAGATTTCAGCAACCGGTGGATCCTCGAGGTGTATATATTGAGGAAGACCAACAATTCCAGCTCCTCGAGTGAAGACCTTCTCAAGGTCCCCATGACGCACTTCATGTGGATGCCGGTCCGCCGTCTGCGCGAAGCCATTATAATGAGCGAAGAACCTGAAAATTTGGAGAGCACAGGTCATGGGGTAGACCATTGACTGATCGTCGGACAATAGAAAATTGTCAATTTGGACCCGTGAATTTGGGTGGACGAACACATTGAGACCTTTGAATTTATTTTTCACAGAACGCTTTTGAGTGAACCGCTCTGCACGACTACCAAGTCGGTAGACCAGTGAATCAAAGGCAGCCGTTACTCACACTCTAGGGAATACCTTGCCAAGTAAAGCAAGCACAATCCGAAAATCGATCTTCGCTGTGGTGCGAGGGAGGTGAAAGAACTATACCCCGGGATCGGTACTCACACTGTTCGATACTTAAGACCATGAATCGGAGACGGCTGCAAATAAGTTCTGCTTGGTTCCGCAAAAGCTCAGGCGAAGTATCGATTCGTCCCGTCAGCCGAGAGAAACAATGCAGTGACGATAACAGCCTTGCACTAGATTTTTCAATTGTCGCGGTCACTCTAGCAGACCCCGCGAGTTTACTCTCAAAGACGGTTTCTTCTGGTGAGTGGGCCCGCATAAAAGCGTCTGCTTAGCTAGGTTGTAGAAAAAGTGTTCCAAGGAGAAAGCGAAGCTGGCGGACCGACTCGGAAACGAGGGATAAGGGCCGCGAAGGCGGCCCGCCTGTTAGGGTTTGAATGGGCTTCATATGTGACATCACAGTCACTTCAATTGTATATTTGTCTTTGTTTTCTGACACGAGGGTATAGTCGATTGGTCTAACTCGACTTCTTGTCGCGGCAAAACTTCGGCTCGATACTGATTGGTGGCGGGGAAATAAAAATATATAAATAAATAACCACATGCTTTCTATATAAAAACGAGTTCCGAATTCGGCACGGATTCATAGGTATGTATGTACTCACTTGTCGATGGCACTTTGTCAGTTAGAGTGGAGTAAATAGTTTTATTTCGATGATACAGAACTCCATAAACTAGCCAGCTTGAGCCACAGACCATGGCAAATTTGGAAAAAAAAATTGGCCTTCGGTCAAATTGTTCATGGATGATGTCATTGTGGTCACATCACGTTTTGTCTGAGGTCTCCCATGTGTCACCTTTACCTCAGTACCCAGTCCGCACACATTATCAAATAAGATCCCAAAGTGGCTGACACCGACACCCGCTACTTGATTATCTGTAGAAGTCAGCCTCACCCCTAGTCAGCCTCATCAACCTACAAAATGACTACAATTCCACTCTGCTTAGTCCACACTTCTCACTGCATACAACACTATCTCTTTGTTCTTTATAAACATGCCATGCTGATGTGTGTGTAGCGTGAGGCTACCAAATCAGGCAGATGTCACATCACACAAGAATGAAGCTTAGAGTATCTCGAGAGCACTGTTGTAAGTTCTGTATTGCAAAAGCTACTGTACTCTAGTATAACTGGGTCCTTATATATGTAGAGGTAGGTATTAAGTAAGTATTTCATATATTCAAGTCATACATCTAAAAAGAAGATGTGTTCAGGTTTGTAATGTTGTAAATGAGATAATGGTCACAAGATCCCTACATGCACCCTTCAGGCGAGTCGAAAAGTGAATTGAGTCTTGTTTTTACATTAGGAAGTTGTTGAGAAATTTGTCATTGATGAGTACTCCATTAGACAAGGATGAATGATTCATGTTGATGTCGTTGGAGTTGTCTGAAGTGGAGTTTGACAGACCTTCGGTTGCATTATTATTGGTGCTAGCAGGAGCTGAATTGGTGGATGGAAATGCAGTCATTGTCAGGGAACCTCCATTCTTCCTTTACATGTCCTATTTTTCTCTTTGTTTTTTTTTTTCCTTTTCTCTGTTATTTTTTCCATTTACTCACTCTGCTCTCTCCATTTAACCCCAGTCTATCTGTTCCCACTTCAGAGCATCAGGAACAATTGATGCTTAGTCAGCAACAAGTATTCTCGATGGCCCACAGCTATTTCTGGAGTCTTGATCATTTTTGGAGATATGCACCTTTTGGAGCTGTCTCTTGTTTTTGTGTGGCTTATGTGTACTGTACAGTTAGTTTCCATGCTTCTGCAACCTCTGAAGCATCGCTC
>JAGGAX010025255.1:0-11573 GCA_017657335.1 Termitomyces titanicus | reverse complement strand
CCTGCTGAGCGAGATCAATGAAGAGGTCTTAATCAACATTATTGAAGTTAGGCAGATCACACTCAAAGAACTCCTGAGTAGTCTGTGGTACAATGATACTTCATATTAAGAGCTTTAAGCTTGTTTACAATCGCTATTGGACTTGGCAAAGAGAATGATGTTCATTATATATTTAGCCTATTTAGGATGGGAGGGGAACTAAAAAAGATCTTGCCAAAGGAAAGCAAAGACCCAGAAGGGACACCATAGAATGTGATTTTGGCACTTACTATCATATGTCATGATATGAAATTGGTTCGCTATGTGAAATCGGTCTCCTTCTGCCCGTTCCATACTCTTTTGCCTCCTAGAAACACATACATAAATAGTATAAGAAGACTTCTATCTACTTACATTATCTAAAAGTGGTTGTGTAAAATAGCGAAAGGTGAAAGGGTGTGAAATCAACGTAGATGGATGTCTTTGGGCTTTCAGAATGTCTTCAAAGATTACTTACAGAGAACCAGAATATCACAGATTCTTCTATGTATACCTGACCACTTAAATACCACGTTCTGAGAGAAAGAATCCACAGGAATGTGGTATAACAATGTTGTGAATACAGTACATTATATCATAATGCATAATGTGATGTTGCATAGATCTCATATTGCATGGGGTTATGGGTGGAACCATGGTGGAGCTCACTGTAAATGGCCAATCAGCGCATAATGCATGATGCATAACCTCATAGCTTAGATATGCAGTATGGTGAGGCTATTTTCAGCTGATTTAAGTGTGTTTGCTAGCCTTTTTTGATAGTTTTTAACCTGTATTAAGCAATATATCAGGATAACCGATGTTTTCACATGAAAGGAGAGTCAATAAGAGGAATATGGACGAAAAATTAAGCCTCTGGAAACTCTCTGGCTGCCTACAATATAAAGTATGGACATGCTGATTCTTCTCTTGAGCTTCCTCAGCACTTGCGTGCTTTCCAAGCTCAGTTGAGGAGAATTCAAATGAAGAACAGTGTATAGTCTAGATTAGATAGTCTTATTTAAGCTAAGTAGAGTAGACTTGATAACAAGCTCCCAAGTAGTCACACTGGCATGCTCAGTTACAGATGTCACCTACTTCTGACAGATACTCAAGATGCATAAATCTCCTAATGCATAGGCTTAGGGGCCGTCCTGGCGATATGCATTATGATATAATGTACTGTACAACGATTTCACTTCCTGGCTTTTTGGTATACTTTGCTGTGACACCTCTCACAAGTTAGATCTCTTCCTAAGTAAATTACTATACCATAGATCAATAGTATATTAAGATGTACCAAATGTCCCAAGGCTGTACATGGGCAGGACAAGGCTACAGAAAAAAAATGGCTAGAAATTTCATTTCCTGACATATGACAATACAGCCATCCAGATGGTACAACTTGGACGAAGAAGCTACTACTTACCAAGTTAGACTATCAATTGCTGTTTTACGTTATACCAATGATTGTGGCATCCATCAATAGGGTCGTTCCAGATTATCACTCACAAAATTGCCACTCATATTTAGTAATATTAACATAAGTCTTTCCAGACTACCAGTCTCGATATATTAACTGTTACGCCTTTTCCACAATTCTCAGGGAGGTCCTCCATAATTACGTTGGAAATGATGTCTCCACTCTCATCATCAGCAATGGGAGTGATGGTGGCACTGTGCCAGGAGAGTGGATGTTTAGGTGGGGTCAACATGGGATACAAGGCTCAAAGTATACCAAAAAGAGTTTCAAAGAGTGTGTAGAAGATGTTGAAAAGGTATTCCAAAGATCCATCAAAATTTTTGATAAGCAGGTGAAGTTTGTATTCTTCACAACAAATTGCTAACTGACCAATTGTAAAGATGGAGAAGGCAAGGAGAGCCAAGAGGCAAGAAGCCGAACTTGAGGAGCGAGATGCCAGAGTTGAGAAGTGAGATGCTAAACTTGAGGAGTGAGATGCCAGACTTGAGGAGCAAACTCAGAGACACAAAGGCTGAACTCATAGACAGCAAGGCTGAGAACAGGAGGCAGGTGGCTGAATTTGAGAAGCTCCAGCAGCAGCTTTGAGCACAAGCCTAAGCCTCGACTTCGGCTTGAATGAGTTGGTGTAAGCTTGCCAGGATGTACTTACAACAAGATAGACGTGATAGAAACAAGAAGGAGATTGAGGACTTGTGGTCATGTGATTCAAGCCTAAAAAGGCCGGAATCACCTTCATTGTTCTATGAACAACAAATGGAAGGAAATAGTTTATTCACTATATACTTATCTAATCTACAAACAACAAAGTCACTGTTGTCCTGTCTGATTGGATCCCAAGTGAGGCTGCCACACGACAGCCTTCCACTTTTTTTTGACATCGGCAACTCTCTTCACAAAAATTTCACACTGCTTCAACTCATTCTGTCAATACCCACCTGCTCCTTATTCAGCAGGAGGCATGGCAAGGAGCCACCTTGACCGTTGCCACCTTGCTTACAATCAGTTGACATGGACAGCCACCGTCCAAGCCTGCTAACAAAGAATTTAAAACCTCACCACTCTCGCCCCTCACTGACCTCTCAAGCACAGAAGAGAGCTCTTCAGAGTCAGAGAGAGAACTGCTACACTTACCTCCAACCACTTCATTCATTGTGCCACAGCAACTCTACACAGATCTCCATCAGCGCTATCATTCAACCCAATCTCTGATGTCATCCACAACAATGAACAACCATCCTCTTACTAAGGAAGATTGCCCCATGCTCATGCCAGGCCGTGTCAATGTTGAGAAATTCCAGAAATGGTCAAATGCATACCATTGATACCTGAAGCATTTTGGAAAGAAGCCTAAGGATATTGTGCGATACATGGTTGACGGAATGCTGGAGCCATGGTTTGTCAAATGGTATCATGCAAACCAGAAATACATTGACGCTCTCTCATTCAATGACTACCTCACGGAGTTTGCCAAGTATGTACTGCCATGCAAGTGGGAACATGGGGTGCAGAACACAGTGCTGTCATCAAAGCAGGGGAAGAAATTGTTTGCAGATCAGGAGATCAAACTTGAGAACTTGAACTCCCTGCTCAGCAACACCAAATTCACATGTGTGCTGTTGAACACTGCACTCCAGGCTCAATTGGAAGCCAATATGAATACCGACCTTTGGGCTAAGGTTGACAACACTAACCTCATTGCTACAAGCTTTATTGACTGGATCTGTGAGATCACTGAGCTAGACAAAGATCTTCAAAAGGAGAATGCTTGCATACAGTGCCTTATTGATGTAAACAACATGGCTCAAGCTGCAGAGCGTCAGAGGCGCAAACTGCTAGCTGAACGTCTAACAGACCCAATGACTCACTCACAGATGGCCCCACCAGCCAACTCAGATGCTAGCACGCTGACACCACGACTACCTAAACTTACAGAAGATAAGAAAAGGATCTTGAGGAAACATCAAGGCTGCATCCGATGCTGTGTCCTGTATTGTGACCAGGCAATGGACCCCAGTAAGTGCCCGATGAAGATCACAAACACCTGGCCAGATCCCTGTAACCAGAAACCAATCACACTTGAGATGGCATTGGCCACCAAGCCCAAAACTATCACCGAATATGCATACCTCAAAGATGACATCCATGATGAGGACACTGACTCATACGTCCCTTCATCTGACCCTTCCTTCATAGGCAAACACCTGAAGGTGAACCTCACCATCTTTGGGCCTGCTATCTCTTCCTTCCCCCTCCCTGTTATGGCACTACTTGACAATAGTTGCCTCTCCACAATGATTAGCGACAAACTTGTCAGCAGACTCGGTCTATGTCAATTTCCTCTGCCTGCAGAGAAAGACAACCTAACTTCCCTGTCGGAATTTCCATTAAGCTGCCAGGAGTATGTAAAGCTGAAGGTGGCATTGGAGAATGAAGCTTGGAGTTCTCAGGTCTTCAAAGCTAAAGTAAACATTGGACTACCTGTACCCCTTCTTTAGGAATCCCATTTCTTTCATCAGAACAAATCCTTGTGGATATGCATGACCAATCAGCCATAGACAAGCAGACCCAATATGATCTATGTCACCCACCACTACCATGTCCACAAACTAAGACAGAAAAATACACACCTCCACCTCTTACACTAAAGAAGCCATGACTTTCAAAACCAATTCCATTCAAGAAAGTACCACTGCCTGACCTTGATGGACATGCATTGCCCAAATCAGTGATGGCTATGGTGCGGGAGCATGTGGAGAGCCTTTCCTTTCAAGAACGGCTCTAGAAGAAGGACATCCAATTCAAGGAGAAGTATGCAGATCACTTCCTATCAAGACTGTCAGACACCACAGCAGGTGTACTTGACCACATTTACCATTGCATCCAACTTAAAGACCCACATAAGATTGTGAATGCATGGGGATATTTGGCTCTTAAGAAGTATCACAATTTTTGGAAGAAGCTCTTGGATAAACACATTCAGTCTGGCCATTTGCGACCATCGTCCTCTGAATACACTTTTCCAGCTAAATATAAAAATGGCATTCCAGACCACACAGTCCCACCTCGGTAGATTAATGACTATTGTCAGCTCAACTAGAACATGGTTCGAGACAACTACCCACTTCTTCAAATTGATGACATACTGTCAGCCTGTGGAAAAGGGAAGATTTTTGGGAAGCTCAACATGACCAATTCCTTTTTCCAAACACAAGTACATCTTGAGGACATACACTTCATCGCAGTCCAGACTCTATGGAGACTATATGAATGGACAGTGATGCCCATAGGGGGTTGTAATGCTTTATCTACACATCAGCACTATATGGAATATGCACTTTAGAAGCTCATAGGGAAGATCTGTTATATGTATCTGGACAACATCATAATATAGTCAAACTCGGTGGAAGAACATGAGGCAAACGTAACCAAGGTGATGAAGGCACTTAGGAAGGCAGGGCTCTACTGTAACCTGAGTAAGTTTATACTCTTTGTAACCAAAATCACCTTCCTCAGTCACACCATCTCAGCAACAGGAATTGGTGCTGACCCCTACAAGATTGACCATGTATTGCAGTGGCCAACACCCACAACCGCCACAAATGTCAGAGGTTTCCTTGGACTCACCTGATACCTTGCTTGGTTCCTGCCAAGACTTACAGAATATACTAACATACTCATGCCACTCACCACCAAGGAATGTAACCGGGTATTCCCTCAGTGGACACCCAAACATCAACAGGCATTTGAGAACATCAAACGTCTTGTGACTAGCATTGAATGCCTCACAGTGATTGACTACGATGACCCCACCAAGAAGATCTTTGTCATGACTGATGCTAGCAATTGATGCACAGGCGCCATTCTGAGTTTTGGAGAATCTTGGGAAATGGCCTAACCAGTGGCATACAATTCCTACCAACTCACACCAGCAGAGAGAAATTACCCAGTACATGAGCGGGAGCTTCTAGCCATTGTCAAGGCTCTCAAAAGATGGTGTTCTAGTCTTTTAGGAGTACACTTTTATGTCTGCACAGACCACTGCATGCTGGAATACTTCCAGTCTTAGAAGGAGATGTCACGCAGACAAGCATGCTGGTCAATGTTCCTAGCAGATTTTGATTACAATATTGTCTACGTATGAGGGGAAGACAACTCCACCACTGATGCACTCTCTCAGATGCCAGATGAAGATTCCACTCCAGTTCTTGCTGCATGTGCACTTGCTTACATCCGGTCACTCAATCCATAAAAGGTGGTGGGAGGCACATTTAAAATATCTGTGGATGAGGCCTTGGTGAAGGAGATCCTGAACAGATATAAGACAGATGGATTCACTAAACAAGTAAAGGATGGGATCAAGAGGGGAAGCATTGAAGGTGCTCAAAAGGAGAACAGCCTACTCTACGTTGGAAAATGTCTACTCATCCTCAATAGCACTCGTGTACGCAAACTACTATATCACCTTGCCCATGACAACCTAGGACACTTCGGGTTCAAAAAGAGTTACCACATGCTCTGAAATTCATACTACTAGCCAAACATGAGGAGAGACCTAGAACAGGCATACATCCCCTCAAGTGTGCAATGCCAGAGGAACAAGGACCATCCTTTGCAGCCAGCAGAGCTGCTCCACCCTCTACTAGTGCCGGACAACAGATTCACAGTTGTCGGAATTGATTTTGTGGGCCCACTCCCAGAAGAGGATAGGAAGGACACAATTATGATGATGACTGATTTGATAGGAGCAGACATCAGACTGGCAGCAACCCACTTGACATACACAGCCATATAGGTAGCCATGGTCCTGCTCAATGAATGGTACTATGAGAACAGGTTGATGACACAGATTGTATCAGATAGAGATCACCTTTTTATTGCAGAAGTTGGGCAGAACTACATAAATTCACAGGCGTCAAGCTAAAGATGTCAACATTGTACCACTCAGAGACAGACAGGGGCAGCGAGAGGACAAACAAGATGTTAGTGCAAGGAATATGTTATCATGTCGATCAGAATCAGAAGGGCTGGTCAAAGACACTTCCACGAATACAATTTATCATCATAAACACAGTGAACGTGTCCACAAAATACTCAGAATTCCAGTTAAAGATGAGCCAATTGCCACACATCATTCCCCCACTTGACCCCCTACCACCAGATGCATCAGCAGAAGTAATCACAGCACGAGAGATCATCCAAAAGCTTGACATTGATGTTAAGGAAGCTCAGGACAACTTGCAGGCAGCAAAGATCCGCCAAGCCTACCACGCAAACAAGCACTGGGGGCTTGAAGACATTTACAAGGAAGAAGACCTGGTAATGCTCTCAACAAAACACAGGAGGAGAGACTACAAGCAGAAAGGGAAGAAATGGATGGCAAAGTTCATGCCAAGGAACAACAGACCATATGAAGTAGTAAAAGCCTTCCTCAAGAGATCAGAATACACCCTGAAACTATCAGGCGCCTCACAATCCTTCCCCAGATTCCATGCTAGCTTGCTGAAGCAACACGTGCAGAACAACGTGACACTCTTCCCTGACTGAGAATACCCCAGACCAGGACCCATAGTCACCGAGGACGGCGTCCAAGACCAATACCTAATAGAAAAAATAATCGATGCCTGAAAGAGAGGTAGAGGGCGGCAATACCTAGTGAGATGAACAGGTTATGTACTTGACCACAACAAATGGCTACCAGGCTCTGAGCTGGAAGATTGCAAAGCTCTAGACATCTGGGAGAAAGAGAACGGAACAGAGATCTGAGGACACAGGAATGTTTCAAAGAGGGAAGGGGTGTAAGCCCGCCAGGACATACTTACAATGAGATAGACGCGATAGAGATGAGAAGGAGATCAAGGACTCGCAATCATGTGATACAAACCTTGATCTCCTTCTCATTGGAGTCCAGCAACCCCACCAAAATTCCATAGCAGATGACATAAGCACATAGCCACTACAAATGTGGCACATCATGTCTCTCATATTTTGTATACTGTCTGCTCACTGTATATGTGTTCTAACACCTTCAGACAAAGTTCAACGGTAAGCAGTATAGTATCTTAGTAGTAGAGTACTACTTTAAGACATTAATTGGTGCTATAGAGCCTATACCATATCATCTTTAAAATTAGAGGTATATTGAGTATCATTGTTCATCATTTGTTCTGCTGCAACACCTTCCAGCCCATCTTGAGACACAGGAATGTTTCAGAGAGGGAGGGGGTGTAAGCCCGCCAGGACATACTTACAATGAGATAGACGCGATAGAGATGAGAAGGAGATCAAGGACTCACAATCATGTGATACAAACCTTGATCTCCTTCTCATTGGAGTCCAGCAACCCCACCAAAATTCCATAGCAGATGACATAAGCACATAGCCACTACAAATGTGGCACATCATGTCTCTCATATTTTGTATACTGTCTGCTCACTGTATATGTGTTCTAACACCTTCAGACAAAGTTCAACGGTAAGCAGTATAGTATCTTAGTAGTAGAGTACTACTTTAAGACATTAATTGGTGCTATAGAGCCTATACCATATCATCTTTAAAATTAGAGGTATATTGAGTATCATTGTTCATCATTTGTTCTGCTGCAACACCTTCCAGCCCGTCTTGAGGCACGTTAACCAGAGTCAAATAACGTGCCACTGCACTCTTGAGCTCCAGAACATGGTTGAATTTGTTCCCAATCAAAGTCTTTTTCTTGACTGTCTTTGTTAGCCGAATCTTGAAATGCTTCTCGTTCTCACGGTGCCAATCCAATTGGAGGTCAAGCTCTTTCACGGTCAGTTGTTCAATAATTGATATGTCAAGAACCAACTTTTCTCCAGTTTTCACAAGTCTGGCAGCTGCATCATCACACCGCTTTTGAGCAACTGCCTATTTCTTTTGGTTCCCAGCCACCTTCTAGGCATCCGCACACATCTGGGCCTCTTTAATCTTCTTCGTCAAGTTCATTGCATCCTTTTCCCTTGCTTTTCTGCAGATATATTCTTTGTCATCATTGCCACCCAGCATTGCACAGTGAAAGTCTTCAGCAGAGTTTTGTGTTGTCATGAAACTTGCATTGAACTTGTGGATTGTTTCACTGAATTTGTATCTCTGTGCTAGCCTCCAGCTCCCCAAAGCATCTTCATTGACATCATTTGTAAATGCAAAGAACACCTCTAACCACTGTTTTGAAGTCATTCGGTTGAGTGCACCTCCCTCCAAAAATTCTTCAGAAACATGCTCGGTGAATGCTGTATGAGCCCCTTTGACAAGTGCAGTTATGACATTGTTAAGGTCAGAATATTCTTCAGCCCATGATTGAATATGGTGCATCACTTTAGCCTCCCATAGGCTCCATTCCTTGCCATTGAGGGCAGCTTCTTTGTGTGAAGACTTGGCTCTAGTCCAAAGCAAAGGATTCGCCACAACTTTGAACAAGAATTTTGCTTTCTTCTCAAAGAATGGACCAAGGATAACAAGGTTATTGTGAGTTCAAACGTAGCACATAAAGGGCCTTGAAATACAGATGCAATACAGTGTGAGAACACAGAGTTCGACAAAGATAGGTCCATCAAGCAGTCCAGCAAGAAAATTCTTCTCTATATTAGTCAAGGATGGCTTGTCCCTTGCATCACAAATAAATTCCATGAACGCAATGAATATAGTTCGGTATACCATAAGAACAGCGGTGGCTTCTCCATGAGATCCATATCTTGTGTTGCTAACATCCAGGTAGGCTATGCGTTCCCCAAGCTTTGTTTCCATAAAGAAATTGTACGTGTCTTTCTGGCCTTTCTTTTTGTCCTTGTTTCGACATATCATTCCCCCAAGCATAGTTGTATGACTTCCTCCTTGATTTGAGACATCAAGTGCATGCTGTTCAACCGACGTAGTATTAGAACGATCTTCGCAGGCTGCAAGGATTGCCTAATTCTCTTTGTTTGCAAGTAGTATTGATGGTGTTTTCCCCTGATGAGCCCAGAATTCTTGTAAAGCCTTGTCACCTCATTTGAATGAGTTCAAGTCCTTGTGCATGCAGCACCCCGCTCATATAAAGCATGTGAGTTCTTCTTGATTCTCATTTGGCAAGGACTCAAAGACTTCCAGTTCTATTGTCCAAACAGTCTTTGCATCCAGCTCTGCCTTTTGACCATCGCTCAATGCACTCCAAGCAGCATATCCTTCAAGCTCTTCAACCTGTTGTGTTTTCATGGGCAATAAATAGGCCACAACATGCTGGCATTGCAAAAATGGCCTCCTCTCCAAGTCAACGGATGACCATGTCAAGCTTCCACTCCCATAAGATTTCATGGCTTTTCTTTTGATCTGCAGCATGATCTCCACTTGTACCAATAAGGCAATATACAAAGTCGTCAGGAGAAAAGGTAAGTTTTTTGCGTTTGGCAAGAGGGCTATCATTGAAGACTTCTGCAATCTCAATAAGGTGTTGATGTAGTCCATCAACTTGGGTCTCACTTGCATGGTTGACAGAGGTACCAATGCCAAGTGAGCAAATTTTCTTGTAGTCCATTACTTTGAGTGCAATGCTGCATGATTCATATTCAATATGCTGGTGGGAGGTAGAATCTGAACTGTAGAAAAGTTCTAGAAGGGCTTTTAGTAAGATTCCAAGATGTGTATGCTATTACTCACTGTCACTTTAAGCCATTTTGTAGGCTAATTGAATCTCAGCTGCTACTCCAGACTCAAGAATCGTGCGCTTGACAGTTTGTGCGCTCATGACACAATCTACCTGTACGCCAATCATATGTCCAATTTGTTGAATTGCTCTGCCAACCTCATTCTCAGCAGTTCCAATTGATACAAGGTATCGTGCTATCTCCCGTGCCTGCCATGTATATATTCCCTTGGTTACAAGGCTGAATTGGCGTTGTCAATGTTGAGCCTTTGTAGCAGCCTTTAGAGCTTTTTGAAGTCTTTTCTCCCATCAACAAAGCCTCCTTTTCTCGTATAGAAGCTCATGCCGCTGGTTGACAAATAATTGGATTTTGGATGAAAGTGTGTCGAGAACCTGTTTTAATGTCTGTTCCATCTCATTCCTCTCCTTTTTCAGCCTCTCTGCATCTATCATGAGCTGTCTATTCTCGTTCTTCAATCTCTGGATCTCCTGCTTTTGTAAGGATGCTGCCTTTTCCATTCTTCTTGACCATTTTCGCTCATTTCAATATCTGTCTATTGCCTGTTTTGATTTCCGTTTATAGAGGGAAGCCTGCAAACTCTGATATGGAACAGCCTGTTCCAGCTGAGATTCAGATGGTTGGAGATCTAGGTCATGCTGATGTTGGAGGTTTAGTGAGTGAGCTTTGCAAGCTGTGATAAGACTGAGTTTTTGTCCTTCGGAGCACCGTTTCTTCTTTTTCTGCAAGGATCGAGACATTGATTAAAATTGTATAGGTGTATATTGGATAGGGAAAGATTATGAAGAACTTAGATCTCCACTGGAGTTGAGGTGAGCATGTTTTAACCTTTTTTTGCATGTCATGACAAACCTCGCGACACGTCAATTGATGGCTTATGTCAGCTAATGAGCGTGTTTTGATGCGTAAAATCTTGGCTCAAGTTTATAGTCAATGGGGGCACATATTATCCCAGGTCTTGCGTTACATTGATTCAGATAGTTGACTGCAGGGTTTGTTCAACACATATCTTAAATATCCTCTTACGGTGCTTAAATATGATTTGCTGAGTAGGTGTTGTGATGTGACAAAGTGTGATTTTCCTTGAATAAACCCTAGATATATATCTAGAGATAGGTTTGAGATGTGTATATTGTCCATAATCAGATGGTATCAGCAAACAAATAGATGACCGATTTCTAGCAATGGACATAGAGAGGACTCAAACAAGTACAAATAATCACACTTTGGGTGGGGTTGCCGGAACTCCATTCTCATCTCTATCGCGTCGCGGTCATGTGACGCAAGCCTCAAGAGGCCGGAATCACCTTCGTTGTTCTTTGTCCAATCTACGAACAACGAAGGTGAGGAAATAGTTTATTCACTACATACTTGTCTAATCTATGAACAACGAAGACACTGTTGTCCTGTCTGACTGG
>JAGGAX010025254.1:0-11606 GCA_017657335.1 Termitomyces titanicus | reverse complement strand
TAACATAGATGTAGTCTTATACTTAACAGGTATATACAGAATATAGTCGCTGTTATACACGACTGAGTCTTATACTTAACAGGATTGTATATATGGTCTCAACGCACGTTATAATCCGAACACGTCGGCAAATGCACAATTCCAAACCTCGAGAAGCACTATTTGAAAAGTCTAACAACATTCCGGCAGAGAGGCAAAGAAATTGGACATTGGAGACATTAGCCACAGGCAGCTTAAAAAACTAATTAACAGCTAGACGAATTGGTAAACAAGTTTAGATTGCGCTACGCATAGGTTGATATCAACAAACCCTCTGGTTGAGTACGAAACGCAAAAAACGAAATCAAACAAGTAACTTGACTCTCGGGGAATATGAAGAGTGAACATTGATCAGACGCCAGCAGCACCCTGTGGGACAGCAGCGGGGCACTCAGGGAAGAGATTGTGAATGGCATTCAGCAAGAAATCAACGTTGTCCTTCAGGACACCCGTGGTGTTGAGAAGAACACCTGGGACGTTATCGGCCGCCAGGCTATTGTAAAATTCACAATCCTGGAAGAGTGTTCAGAACTGCTTAACATATTTAGTACAAAGATATGCACTTACTCCGAAAGGACCTTGATCGATGATGTACGTTCCATTCGGAGCATTGGACCCAGGGGCCACAGGATGGGCAACAAATACTTCTCCCAGTGAAGTGTTTCCAATCAGACCAATTGTGCCTGGCGAAGAACGCCTATGCCAGTTGGGAGGGAACTTTTGATCACGGAAAATTGAGGTCATTGTAGGGACTGAAAGGGTTCCATCGGTTCCTAGTAGCTCCGTTCAGCAACCTTAGAATAAGATGTATTGAGTTGATTTACCATTAGCAAAGAAGTTCAGGGTAAATCCAGTTTCACCGTAGCTAAGAATCAACCGTCCAATGTGGTATTGAAGCTGATATCGCCTTGAGAACCAAAAATACCTTTGTAAAGCAGCAGACTTACCTCCACATTTTGGCTTTGGCTCTCCTGGAATCTCTTCAATTTAAACTGAGACAACGCTTCGCCGTTGACGATGCTTTTCGGACCGGTGACATCAGAATCATTTCCGACCTGAGCGACGATATCGAGGAGCTAAAGGACGTAAAATATTTGTTTCAAAACTCGGTTTCCAGGGAACAACGCGCGAACCTCAGCAAACAAATCCGGTTGGAAATTGATATTATCACCAATGGCCCAATCTTGACGCGTCATTGAAACGTCACCTTTCAGATATAAGTTACAATATAGGAAACAATGTTTTTAACGGGAATAAGCTCACCTTCAAAGCGACCATGAGCTGCCAGTCCTCGAGTCATATTTCCATCAATATCTCCAGGAAGAGGGGGAATCATTGGTGTGTCCAATCCGATGGATAATCTGTCTATGTAAGCGTTGCCTCTAGCCAGCTGCGGAAGTCTGAGTTTTTCGCTCCAGTTACATCACAAAAAGAAACCTCACTATGCCAAAAGCAGCCAAACCGGACGCAAGATCGTAATCCATGTTGAACGCATGGGTAGCGGCTTCTACGATCTGCTCAAAAGATGCTACACCACTAAAAATGTCCCCAATTCAGCGTATTCGAATAGGACGATTTCTAGGTTCTGACTTTCGTGGGATATACCGATGGTTGGCTAAAGTATTCAATCCCGCTACAAATCAATGTGTTTGCGTGTTGCGTTCGCATAAGGTGTCATGGAAGTTCCTTACGGCATGGTCCACGGAGATCCTTCGGTCCTGGGGCAACAAATTGATGAGAAGGCTCTGGGATGAGCAATGAGTCAATCGCAACACTCAAAATAGCTGCATGAATGACCTGGGATTTGGAGAATACCTGTGTATGTCGGTTTCGGCGGAGCGACGATACGAACACCATTCTGATGCGGGGATGCCAACACGGGCAAGGAGATAGCAAAGAAAATTAGGACAAAAGTCACCATCATTGTAGGCATTGAGAGAGCCAATAGGAAAGGACTCCCTGATAGCAGTTCAAGACAACAGTTATATAGAAAATGATAGTTAATGCGCAGCCTTGCATGGGAGTCAACGCTCACGATTGTCAAAGGAGCAATTCGTGTCTGCATAATGCCATGGTGTCAGCATCCAGGTACATGTGCCACGAATAAATCAGAGTATTCTTATATGTCACTGGTGTGTTAATTGCGGAGCGAGAGGCAAGAGTGGCCGTTCAGAAGCCGAACGTTATCAAAGAGGCCCTAGATCCGTTGAAGAAGGGAAAATCAGAATCGGCGGCCGAGAATTAGACAACCCCGCCTGGTAAGCAGGAACCAAATACAGAAAGCTCGTTGCTGCCTCGCCGAGGTCGGCGCACTGCTCTTCAAGTTTATGTACTTACATAAGTTGGAACCGGTCCACAGCAGCGGCCGCGGATCATGATTTTCAAGCAACCCATCGTCAATCAGGTATCCAAAGATAATGATGTCGCCATCTAAAAGGAACACTTAGGGAAGCGTAGGTAGATATCAAAATAGTAACATAGTAAGACTACTTTTACTCTTCACCCCTGTTCGATAGCCTTCAGGACCTGAGTATCATTATCGACTTGTGACTCCTACAGCTTGTCAATCACCGATGATGGCGATTGTCTCGGCATGTCTTCAGCTCTTACATAGGAAGATGAAAGTAGGTAGCTTCACACCTCTCATTGGACCTTGTTTCCTTTCGGTATACTTTTGTGGAGCCAAAGAGACGATTCAAGAACGGAAATCTGATTTCTCTTGCATTCTTCTTCGCCTTCCCATGGTTACTAATAATGGTACAGCACACGCAGCACGCTTGCCTCCATTTAGAATACCACTTCTCAACCAGACGCGCAATTTACACTCATCTAGCCTCTACAATCAATTTTGACCCGGGTAGAAAGACTTCGAATGAAGTCTCTACGGGATGGAGACCACGTCAACCCTGTCTTCCCTCCGTCTTCAGGATGGGAACAGTCAGTGACCCTGCGACATTGGCAATGGCGGTGGCGATATCATTATGCGCGATCCCAGACAGCTTTAGCTGGGGGACGTGATTGTGGAAGAGTTTGCTCGGGCTCCCTTGGTAGGGTGGCGATTCCGGGAGCAATGAAAGAATGAAATCTGAAGGGTATACATGAGCGGTGGACTCGAAGAATAGACAAGAGCCTGGAGCAGGCTTCGTACCTCTACTGGTCCGATCTATATCTTCGCTAAGATGCTCGATATAGACCGTCTCTTTTCCTCCCCCTTTCCGTCCATATCTTCCAGCTCTTTGTTACTCGTTCACCTCTTTCGCCCCGCGTAATTGAACAGGTAACACGCTGCTTTCTTGACGTCTCGATGGCTTCATAGTGATGTCGGGTCTAACATCAAGCTTCCTCTACAGAGTACAACACCGTCAAAATCCTGAACTCAAGGTCCCTGGCGTAGAATGATCTGGGCGTTGAAGAGGGCACGAAACCGCGATATTCGGGCGAAAGAATTGAGATGTCGTTAGAAACCTCGTTGTATTGCTCAATTTCTACGTCTTTTGATGTACGTATGGGTGTTGCTTTTGAGTCGAAAATTACGGCTGTGAGAAGGTCAACCTTGGCTGATCTATCCACATGTCACTTCCACTCTGGCGGTCAAAGATTGATCCCGGGTATCGATTCTTTTCCAGCACCTTACCGACCCGCATTTGAAGGCTCCGGAAGAACGGCTCGTGCATCCTGGGAGTGAAGATACATCGGACTTGCTCATAAGCGAAGTACCATCTACTGTGCAGCCGAGTGATGATATCCAAAAGACTGTAAGGAAGGTTGTACTGCGAGTACTTGAAATCTCCTCTATACCTACTCGTGGATCCTGGGAGTCCTTGAAAGCCTCTTTTCTAGCTGCGATACACCGATCGAAAGCCCACTAAAATCTTTCTCAAACGGGCAGTTTCCTCGTGTCAAGATACGTCATCCATGTGCACCTAAGCATGGATGATCGAACACGAGATGGGGTATGGAGGCGACGAGGCTGACGGGACGCAAACGAACAAAGAGGGCTAGGCATTGATGATCTGAGAAGGACGATCAAGGTGCCGTGTTCAGAGGGGCTCCCCTGCCGTAGAGAGACATTGGACGGATCACCGGGGTGGGATGCGCCAAAATGGGATCATAGCTAGCGTAAAGGTAATATGATGAAGGGTGAACTTGGGACTTTGTCAACTTTCAAGATTACGACAGAGCCTGTCACTGAACGAAACCTTACATAGCTGTACTTGTTCGATAGCCTGGGGAGGGCATTCAAATCGAAAGTCATTGATATCTCCTGTATAGCGGCAGTCAAAACGGCACAAATGGGATAAAGGTTGGCCTAGGTTGGCTTGATATTCAGGGGGACGTTCAAAGTGGAGCGTGGCCGGAAGTAAGGCTGATTGATCAAAAACCGGGAAACGCATGTGTGGGAGATCTGATCTCCGCCATCTACAAGAAACATTCCGCGGCAGATGCCGAGTAAGTACTGAGCTGCCAGCCAGGTACAGTCGCGGACAACCAAACACGACAATACTTGGTCGTACCTTTATGGAGGGATGGCACATTGTTAGACCGCCTCGTTTATTGCAGAAACATGTAGTTTAGGACCTAATGGGTTGATTTCCACGAGCCGATTTCTCAATACTGTCCGGTTCGGAAATTTTGACCTCAAAAATTTGGTCACCCAAAAAAGTGAAGGAAAAATCATGAAAAATAGCGCAATCGACTCCTCTCAATGAGCTGAATCTCATCGTAGATTATTGAGAAGTTCTCACGTGCGGATCAGACAAGAAGAATCATTTGTTTTTACTGTAAATGGAAGTTCAGGTTTTTCGAGCTCAGTGAAATTGCAAATTCTTCACATCATACCTCTACACTGCATATAACTAGTATGAAGCCTCCTAGAAAGAAACAGAAAAGGAATATCACAGGCCTACGGAACCAGCCAAAGGTAGTTCCAGCTATGACTGAAACAGTTGACAAAGCTTCAGAGCACCCTTCTGGAGACCTGGGCTCGACAACACTGTCAAAATCCTTCAATGAGGAACATCCTGATGAGGGCTGGAAACCACATGTACATTTTGATAGCACAAAGTTGTGCTGGGACTCAGGAGATGAGGAATCTGATGAAGATGAAAACGAGGATCTAGATGATTTGATGGATATCTGTGACGAACAACTATATTCAAGGATGGTCTCTATGGCTTTAATGCTTGGTGATGATCCACAAGATGTGGACTGGGTTCCGAACATTTCGCGTGCACAAAAAAGAAAGGGTAAGCATTTTTTGAATATGGTGAAAAAGACCACTTAAGCGTGTTGTGGCAGAGCACCTAAAACATATATAAAGGGTCCTGATGTGGCCAGTAAATCTGCAAGAACTCGACGTCGATATCGGAAAGAGATTGTGAAACAGAGGAATCTCGATGACTTCTTCTCACAATACAAGCAGAAACAGGATGCACAACCCAAGATCCTAGAGATATTGTCAGATTCTGATAAGAACTCAGACAAAGAGATGAAAATGGAGTGAGACAGCACACCAGAATTATTTGATCTCTTGCAGTATCCACCTCCTAGCGTTCCTATCCGTGAGGAGACACCCAAGAGCCCAATTCTCACATTTGAGGCTTCTCAGGAGTCTCCTGCTCCCAGTGTTGAACCTCCACCAGACAGGTCCACATCAGCCATATCCGTCCGAAAGGAATCTATGACCCCTCCACCTCTCCAATTTGATAACAGCAATCAGGCGGTGGAATATGGGGACTGGAAGGAGGATTTAGATGAAACAATGATGCAATCCAGTCCAGAAATACGCTCCTGGGATGCGTTGAGAGATCAGATCAAAGAGGATATAAAGAAAAAGCATAAAACATTGCCGCTGTCCCAGCTCACACAGCTCACTATTCTCAAGTGCTTTGCAAATTTGTGGGTAAAGGGTCATGGCAGAATGGAAGCGAGTCTTCAGGTTGCAGAGCAATGGACAGAAGTGAAAGGATCAAATTTTCATCAAGCACACCAAATTCGGGCACTTGCACACCACTATCAGGTGTTTGAACAGCTTCCAGTTGAAAAGCAGGGTGGATACAAGAATGCGTGGAGTCTTTTGAAGGATCCAATGGTCAAGAACGCAGCACAAGGATGGTTGAATGAACAAGAAGTCGGATCAATTACACCACAAAAATTTCAACGTGGCCTCAATGAGGAGATTCTTCCGTCACTTGGTCATGTTCTTAAAAAGCCACTGGGTGAGAGAACAACTCGACAATGGCTTATCAATCTAGGGTGGACCCGTACCATATTGAGAAAAGGAGTGTATATGGATGGCCATGAAAGGGCAGATGTTGTGGAATATTGCAATAAGGTCTTCCTCCCAAAGATGGCTGAATTTGAGCAACGCATGGCTCGATATGAAAGCCCGGATATGAAAGGAATAGAGCCTAACTTACTTCCTGGCGAGAGGGAAATAATTGCAGAGTTTCAGGACAAAACATGCTGCCAAGCTAATGATTTTTTGTCTTCTGCCTGGTCAGTATTACAGCAAAACTAATCTAGTGTCTAGTGCTCGAATCTGATTGTTTCTCTGCTCTCCAGGCTCCAAGACAATCAACAGATTCTGCATAAAAAGGGCCGAGGATGGCTGATCCACATTTCAAATTTTGTTGAAGAGGTCAATGGCCGCCTCGTTGTGAGAGACACGGATGGGACAATCACTCAAGAAGCTTGAAAGGTTATCTATCCGGGCACCAATGGCGATCCATATTGGGATTGTAAACAACTTGTTGAGCAGGTCAAAACTCAGGCCATCCCAGTCTTCGAGGCCACCCATCCAGGTTGCCAGGCATTATTTATCTTTGATCAATCGTCTGCACATGCTGCTTTACCTGATAATGCCCTCAAGGCATTCGAGATGAACAAGAGTGATGGAGGCAAACAATGTCGTCAGAAAGACACAATAATCCCAGAATCTAATCCTGATCCACGGTTCCATGGTCAAGTACAAAAGATGACAACTGATGATGGCTGCCAAAAAGGACTTCAGACAACGCTCGAGGAACGTGGGTTCAATGTGACTGGAATGAAAGCAAAATGTTCACCTGTCTGCCCCTTTGAGAATACAGATTGTTGTATGGCCCAGCTTCTTAGCAAGCAAGATGATTTTGCAAATCAGGTCTCAACCTTAGAGACTCTGATGAAGGAGGCTGAACATGAATGTATATTCCTGCCAAAGTTTCATTGTGAATTGAATCCTATTGAGATGGTCAGTCTTATCTAATTTTTGTGTATCTATCTGATTGATTCATAGTATTGGGGATGGGTGAAATATCGCTACCATCAAGTTCTGAAACCAAAATTTGAAGATGCCAAGAAGGCAGCATTCAACGCGCTTGATGCTTGTCCAGTCGACGTCATTCGGCGCTTTGTTAACCGTTCTTGGCGATTTATGAGTGCATATAGAGTTGGATTAACAGGGAAGGCTGCAGCATGGGCTGTCCGCAAGCAGAAGGGGCATAGAACTGTTTCTCAGACTGCGATGATGCATCTTGATGCCATCGTGAACCCTTAATTTTTGTTGATTTTTGCCCAAAAATTTTGGCCACCTTAAAATGTTGTAGAAAAAATTCCAAAGGTGTGTTTTTTGACGTATTTTGACATCCTGAGTCTCAATTTGAAGTTGGATTTCCCAACTACTCAAATTGTTGTGTTTGGTTGTCCGCGACTGTGTGAGAAATGTATGGCGGCACCCGGCACCTCCCAGGTATGAGACACATATGGTAGGCACCATTATGGTACTTCTCATGTGTTGAGTTATCTCTCGAGTAGAGAGATACATAGACTTGGCCATGTAGGCAATAGTCATACATATATGTACCTTTTATCCCCGACTCTCTTACATAAGTAACGAGAGAAGGGTTATGGATGCTCAAACATACTATTGTTGGTTGGGAGTATCAAAATTTTGACCAATTCATGCATTGGAAAACATCGACAATACTTTTTGTCAATTGGACTTCTGTAGTTGGTGTGATAACTTTCAAACAAGATACTACTTCACCCAATTTAGGAATGGTGGATATATCGTTGTGTTGGAACGATGCCGGTCAAATGTGTCCCAAAAGTTGGGAGTTTCAAAACTTTTGTCACACATCATAACACTGACTCATATGGCCAATTTCAACCCTGCTCCGGCAAGTCATGCCTCCAAGTCAGTGCGTCGAATTTGAGTTCTCATCGCAATATTTACAGTACTTAAAGTACTACTTATTACTTCACAATATATACATTCAGAGGTTACTATGAGTAATTAGGAAGTATGTATAACTAAGTACATTTGTATGATGAGATATTATACAGGTCAAGATGCAAGATATGAACTTTGAAACATTGACGAGGTACGTCGTGACAAGGATGATAGAAAGATGGAGTTAGTGGACTTTCAGCTTCCGGAGAAAGGAGCTGTTGGGTGATATGAGCCAGGTGGGGGGGAACATGTTTGCCAAGGAAGCGATTATGGAAAGTGTGATAGGGAAGAGCAATGCTATCACGGTCCAGCATCTCTTTGATAACCTTAGAGTAGTTAGGCTTGGCTTCAGCATGGAGCAGGGTGCATGCCTCCTGTATAAGCTTCTCAACCTTAGGAGTGACGGTATATTGCTGAGAAGAGGCTTTGGCAGAAGCTTTGCGATGAGTAGGCATGTGCTCCCTGCCATAAAGAAACCAGATGCAGTAAACAACACAAGTTGAAAATGTACGTACTTACAATACTTTGACTACTTAGTAAACAAAATGTGACGTGCTGGGCAGACTTTGTCAATCAATATGAAATCACCCATCGTCACGCTCAAACACACTTTCCCTCGTATCTTGCACCTGACAACCCAGAATGCTCTAAAATTACAAAGATGACTCCTCTTACACATCTATAAGATTCTTGGAAAGTTTGGTACTGTGTTGTCCACTGATCATTGAAGCCACGGCTGTTCCAGTCAGCTTTTCTCCATTTTCTGGCCTTGTTGACTATATCGCAACTCAGGTACAGACAAATCCCTTCATTTTTTTTGGTAAACTATATTGTAATAGTATATATCCAATACACTGTTCAAAGGATCAGTGACTCCACATCTGCGATCTCTTAGTATTCTGTATTTTGAAACTCCCAACCGTTTTGAAACCCATAACCAGTGATAGTACCATTTGCCTTGCCAAAATCGCTACAAACTCATCACGTGGCTATTAGTTTTGCCCAGCCTGAGGAATGTCATCACATGTTTATAATCTAAAAAAACTTTGCCATGTCACATCTTTGTTGTTGCATTACAATATATTCTGCGTAAATCCGTGAACATCCTCTGCTGTCAGCTATCTAGTATATAAAAGCTATCTAGACCAGCAAATCAACTAATTCCTTCCTGATTTTCCTGTATGTCTTCTTCTTACATATCTTCTTTGGCCCACTGATTCACATTCTTTCCTTCTAGTTTTGTTCTTTGCTCACCATCAACTATTCTTTCAGCCTTCAAGTCATTTATTTCTGTCTTCAAGACAAATAAATCCTCTGTCTTTAAGACAAATATTATTTTCCTTCTTTTTATATCTTTTTCTAGTTATGTTTCCTCTTATCAAATTTCCATGCTATGCTCCTCAGGTGTTAGATGAATGTCATTGTCCTCCTTGTGATATTGAGCATTATCCAAGTGATTATCCTATTTATTATGATTCTCTTTATTATCCTGATTTATTTCCACATAACTTTCAATCTGCTCATTCAATAACTAATTGGCTTAGTATCATTTTTCACAAATTTATACCTTCATCTACCTTTCTGGTTTATTTCCTTCATATGCAATGTTAATTTGTGCACTTCTTTATCTTTAGATCTTGTAGACATTTCATCATCCCACTTTCATCTTTGCTACTACATTGCCTCATTTATTAATGATGATTATCTCAATTGTACATGCTTCATCCTATTTGGTTTTACTATACCTATCAGCACTATATTGACTCTTTGAATGAACTTACTCATAATTCTTATATTAATCTTCTCATTCATTATTTTCCTGAATTTAGACATCAATGGATATCTTTTTCTCTTGATCAAATTGCTGCTGCTGTAAACATGTGCTCTTTTAGCTGTACTTCTCATGATCTTTATTATCAAACTTTTGGTCAAGAAATCACATCTGCTCTTATCGTCCCTGATAATCCTTTATTGAAATCAATCTGCAATGTTGAAGATTGCTTATTTTTACAGCATTTATTGACACTTTCTACTGACAGTTCAAACATTATCAGTTCTAAGCAATTTCCTAAAAAAAAAACCTGTGATCTCTTCTTTTACAATTACATTCTTCTCGTCACCCTCATCTTGTACCTACTCATTCGAGTATGTCTAATGCTATTATTACCAATTATCATGCTTGGTGTTCATCTCTTATTAATTGCTCTCTTCATCAAATTCATTCATATATTCTATGTTATAATCATAAACAAAACAATCTTTCTTCATCTTTCCATGCCTCTATTTATTTACTTCTTGAATTAGAATATAATTGCAATCTAATTTCTGTTTTGACTATTCCTCATACTGAGCATCTTAAGTCTTATGTAAATAATTGCCTTAAGTCAGAACAATATTTAACAAAAAATTTAAAAGTAAAACTAAATACTTATGAGCGCAATAAAATAATTTGTGATTGGCCTTCTGTTCCTAATGACAATCTAATTATGAATTGTGCTGAAAATTATTGTAAAGCTTCTACCTCGATTACTCCTAAAATTTGCTCTATTTGTGCATGGCAACAGATTCACTCTTCTGTTAATTCTTTTTCCATTTCTTCCTTATAAGACACTAAAGATTTAAATCTTGATATTTTAAAGATCTTTGATTCTCGTTTTCTTGATGATTTTTCAATTCTTCTTACTTATCTCATTGGTTTGATGTTAGATATGCGTGGTATTACACATGATCCTTCTAATTTTATTAACATTTGTAGTGATTGTCTTCTTGATTTAAATAGACAAACAATTCCAAAATATAGTTTGGCTAATAATCTTTATAGAGATAAACTTTCTAATTACTTTTCTGACTTAACATGGGTTGAAGAGATGGCTTGTGCTATATATTGTAATTCTGCTTATGTTACATCCATTCATCAATCTGAATTCTAAACAACCTAAAGTATTTTATGGTAATACTTGTGCACATGACATGAATGTTGTGTCTACTGCATCTGCTTTACCACACATTCCTAATTATGTTAGTGGTATGCTTTCTATTGTGTTCATAGGCCCTGGTCAATATAAATCTAACTGCCTTAAAAATATTTTTCGAGTTTGCAAAAAGAAAATTTGGAATTTTCTTTTGTGGTTGAAATATATTTCTCACAATTCTTTATATTCCAATATTGAACTTGATGAATGCTTATTAAACCTTTATCCTAAGAATGATGCCCTTCTCAATATTGATTCTTGTGTTATTCATTACACTACTTTATCTGTAAAAAATCTTTTGCTGCAGAAACTGCTGGTTTTTCTGATCATCCTGTAAGGGCGACCTTTGGAGGCTGTGGCTCAATCACACAACTGGGGGAGAT
>JAGGAX010025252.1:0-11687 GCA_017657335.1 Termitomyces titanicus | reverse complement strand
GCCTTGATGGGATCAGTCTCCGGAGATGTGCGATCAAAGGATCACCTGAAAGGAGAAATGTGGACAAAATGGGTAGTAGTCCCCTGACAAGGACATCACCAAGTCTGTGATTTGTCTAGAATGCTGCCTTCCACTCATTGCCCTGCTTGATGCGCATGTTGTTGTAGCCCCAATGGACATCTAACTTGGTAAAGTATGCACCTTAAAGGTTATTGACAAGTTTGAAGATGAGGGGAAGGGGGTAGCAATTCTTGATGGTCATTGCATTCAGAACATGGTAGTCCTGAACTAGATGGAGGAATCCATCCTTCTTCTTGATGAAGAAAATGGGGGAGGCCATAGGTGACTTTGAAAGGCATGTTCAACCAGAGTCAAGGGTTTTTCTGAATGAAGGCATTTAGCTCATCCTGCTCCTTTGGAGCGAGGGGGTATACCTTGCAGCTAAAAGGCTCCATATCAGGAATGAGTTCAACCACATGATCCCATTGCTTGCATGGAGCAAATCAAATGATACCTTGAAGAACACATCTTCAAAGTCATGGAGGTGATGAGGAACTGTGCTGTGGAATGGTTTAGGCTGAGAGTCTGCTGTAAACGCTTGGGCCAGTCATTGAGATGTGGTCTGGCTGGCCCAGATTCCAGCTGCACTAGGTGGGGCCTGCAGAGCAGCAGCATGGATCCTGTCATCTACCTCAATAGCCTCATCTGGGGACTCTGAATTTAGAGCACTGGCAAACTCACCCTTGCCTCCATCTTCCTGTGGGGGTTTGCACCCACCTCTGTCATCTTCATAGAGGGCCTCCCTATGAAGGAGTGCCAGAGGGGGTGGATCCAACAGGTCAATGTCAGCAAAGAGGAGGTACCCTACATGACAAGCATGTATGGCAGCATGCTCCAGGACAGATGCTCTGCGCTCCTCCCATGCTTCCTCAGCACAAGTGATGCAACATTGAGGACATCAATTCATGCAGACCTTGCCACAGGACCAATCAATCTTGAGGTTATGCTCTCAGAGCCAGGTGAAACCCAGGATCATGTCCTGTTTCTCTAAGCTCATAACAGCAAAGGTGGCACACTCAGAGTGTGATTGGTAACATAACACTAGGTCTACCATCATTGTCTTTTCAGAAGACCCAGACAAGTATGACAAACATATCCACAAGGTGCTGCATCATCTCAGAGAGGCAGACATATTCCTCAAACCAGAGAAGTGTCAGTTCAGGACAACCAAAGTGGATTACTTGAAGATTTCACCAGGACATGTTGGAATGGATCTGGTAAAGGTCAATGGAGTCATTGACTGGCCTGTTCTCCAGAACATCCACCACACATAAATCAGTTTTTGGGTTTCTGCATCTTTTACCATTAAATTGTGGAGCACTACACCACCATCACATAGCCCTTGACTGAAGTGTAAAGACAGAGAATGGAGGTGGGGGATAGAGGAACAGAGAGCCTTTGAAGAATTGAAGGAGGTGTTCATCAAGGCTCCAGTGCTCATGATGCCAAACATGGAGGCGCCATTTCACTTTGAGACAGATGCATCAGACTTTGCAGTGGGGGCAGTGTTGTTGCAGAAGATGGAGAGTGGAGAGTGGCAGCCAGGTGTTTTTCTCAAAAGCAATGCAGCCAGCAGAACGAAACTATGATGTGCATAATAAGGAGATGCTGTTGGTGGTACAAGCATTTGAAGTGTGGAGACCTTACCTGGAAGGCAACCCATACACTATTGAGGTGTTTTCTCATCACAGAAACTTGGAATACTTCATGACAGCAAGGGATCTGAACTGTTGCCAAGCAAGGTGGAGTTTATTCTTGAATTGCTTTGTGTTCCAGATTCAACACAGGCCAGGTCAGTTGAGTGCAGAATCAGATGGGTTGTCTCAATGACCAGACCATGAAGTTCCAGAAGGGGAATGGGACAATGCAGGACAGAGGTGTTGATGGAAGAAAGAGTAGCACAGAGGAGGGTGGTGTTGGAGTTAGGGAGGTGTGGAGTGTTGAGGGTGGTGGCAAGAGTGGTGGCAGTGCAGATGGTGATAGCAGATGATAACATCTTGGAAAAAATTTGGGAGGTGGCACTGATGTGTTTGCTGGTAATGTCAACCATCACTAAGTTTGAGGCTTTTGAGAAACCTTTACTGTTTTCTTATCACACACACACAAGTATTGTAGTAGTTTTACTTAATATACTGTTTGTCTGGTAGTGCTTGTGCAACTAATGTGTTGGTCTAAAATGACTCTTATCCCAAGTAATGACTATTTTGACCTAAGAAATCCACATCCCTGGGGATCTGGAGTCTACTGCCACCAAAACTTGTCCTCCTTTCCATCTCCTTCTTCCCTCTATACGTCTTCTGGCATGCACAGACCCCTTCTGCCTATTGTTTGTCCCTGTTGCTTTTCTTGTGTGTTCCTGGTTTGTATATTTTCTGTTCACCAGATGTTCTGTGGCCGTTACTGCCTCCTTTTGACGTTATGTCCAGATTTGTCTCTTTTTGGCATTACTTCTCGATTTGGATGTACTGTGCATTGGGCGCTTATTCCTGTTCTTGTTTCTCTTCCTTGTTTCTTCATTGTTTGTCTGCTCTCATTGTTTCATATACTGGCATATCATCTCCCACCAATCACAAATCAACTGTCCCAGTCATGCGTGCTCTTCACTGTTCTGTGCCTGTAACCATTCTTTATACCCCTTTTTCCTGCTAACCTGGCTTTCTTCCCCTCAATATTGTCTAGCATTCATGTCTGCTATCAGTGGTCCCTCTTTTTCCTCTCTTTTTGAGCTCATTGTGATCCCCTTAGCCTGTTTTCTGTTACCAATTGCATGCACTATGGCTGCGCATGGACCAATGTTTTGCTATAAAATTCCTCTCTTTTCCCACCTGTTTTTTCTCAGTCTGCCTTTTGTCTGTACTGTTTTCCTCATGCTCAATGTCTCTGCCTTCCACTCCCAAGGCTTTCAAAATGCCTGCCATGCACAAGGACGTTTTCAAACTCCTCAACAATACTATCCATCATCATGCCTCCACTGCAATGTTGTGACTATAAAACACCTCCTTACCTTTGCTGATGCCCTTGTTTGCATTATCAACAAGGCTCATGCCCAACCTAATTGTACTCAGACTTCCTGCCATATTGCTCAAGTTGAACCTAATATTTCCTCTCTTATCTTAGACTTTCCCTGACCAAGGCTGGTTCAGCCACATAGCCAATCAGGCCATTCTCTTTAGACCCCTAACCAGTATCCGATCCATTGTCAACAGAAACTTGGCCCATACCTCCAAGGCTGTTCATGTTTGGTGCGACTTTGCAGACACCATTATTGGTATCATAAACAGCATACCACCTTCAAGGAGAAAGAATGGGCCGAGGTTTGTTTTATATTTTACTTCTTTTCCTTGTTCACTCTCATGTCATAACATAGAAGATGGCAGCTGCAAGGTGTGGTCATAAATCCAAAGAGCACAATGACTCTGATGTCAAGATGATTAGTGTGCTGTTTGCCTGTGGCTCCAAATACAAATCTACTGACATGAGTTTTTCCTCTTTAGACTTTTGTATTGATCAGCTTGTTCACTACATTGACCACCTTTGTATTAATAATTCCATTCTGCAGGCTAATCTGAAAGAGTACCCCAAGGCTAAGAAACCCAAAGTTGCCCCTTCAACCTGTACGTCCCCTCTCCTATGCTTCACCACCTCTTTTTCTCTGCATTATTTTTATTTGTCCAGTGAGCTACAAGCCTGTCAGTGTTTCAGCCTTCGCATTGCTGAAGGATGTTGACACCTTACTTGAGAACTTTGGTGAAGCTTCCAAGCTCATGCTTGAAGAATACTTGTGCAACCTCAAGCAGGCCGCTCAAACCCAAATCTTTTTCCTCAATATTGCATACCAGATTGGTGAACAACTTATCGACCATTGTGAAATGGTCCATATCATCCTTGACAATTGCAAGGTCCATGGCACCAGTCACCAGCTAAATAATCTCCATATTGACAAAGAGAAGTCTCCTGTAAGTCTTGCATACCTTTCACAGGCCACTGTTGAGGACAATGAGGACAATGTTGAGATTGCCGAGGCTGCCAGTCTAGCCAAAGAACCCATTGCCTCTGCCTTTAAATAGATAGTCCTGTCCATTATATGATTATATACTCCAAATCTATCGTATGGCTGCGTTGTCCTTTTCTTAACTGCTGACTTTACTATGGGCCAGTCTCATGAGTGCCTCCTCAACATCATCTTCACTCTCTAAGTCCTCTTCTTGAAAGTATACATCCTTGAACATTGGTGTCTCCATTTCTTCTGTCAGCTCCTTCAACTTTTTTTCTGAGATATCCATCCATTCTACCAATTTATTTTGCAAACTAATCTTTTTCCTGGCTTTGTAGGGTGCTGCCCAAAATGGCGTGACTCACTTGTGCCATACAGATCCATCTAGCTTGGCAATGACATAGTTGCCTCCTTGGATACATGCCACTATCACCATGGGACCAAAATAACAAGCCTCCATCTTTTGGCTTATAGACTTATCCGCCACTGTATTTTGTACCAACACTAGATCTTTGGAATGGAACCTGTAATTCTTTATAGTATGTTCATGTTGCTTTGCAAACTTTGCAGCCCATGCTAACTTGTCTTTGCCTATTCTTTCCCTCATCACATTTACATGTTCAGCATGCTTGGCCAATGCTTTTGCCTGTAACCTAATCAACTCTTCAGGTGGTAACTTTTCCAGAAATGACTCCACACAATCCCTATGAACCACTGCCCTTGATGACTGTTGTTTTCAAGATCTACTCTACTACTTGCACTGCTTCCTTCTTTTCAAATTTTTGCCATGTATTTCTCAACCCCCCATTAACAGCTGGTACTTTCTCAAATGGTAAATCCAACAGTCTTTTCTGTCCATCAAACTCTTTTATTATGATCCTCTCAGGTGGGCTAGTGTTCAACACTTGTGCCATCGACTTCATTTCTTGCTGCATGGTTTGTGCATGAGTCTTGAACTCTTTTCCTTACTAGCTTTTCAATCACCTCCCCTTCTCTCTACTTTGTCATCTCTTGTACCCTGTGAGTCCTCGACAACCACTTTGACCACCTTGATAATTTCTTCTAGTTCATTTTTGTTCTCTCTGTGCCTTTTTCTCCTCGGATCAGTATGATGACAATACTTTTGCAAGGCCTGAGCTAACACTAGCCTCTCAAAAGATAGTGTCAAACAATCCAAGGACTTCTTGACCAGTATCCCATTGCCTAGTACGCCACTCAATTTCTTTGCCTCAGCTCTAAACTGATGTATAAGGGAGTGGACCTCCTTGGTATCTTCCAAACTGAGATGAGCATGTTCTTTACAGATCTTATCTAGCACAGCTACACTGCCCATCTTGTCCATAGCTTCCAGGTATGACTCTATTACTTCCTGTACAAACTCTGCCCAGCTCACTTCTTTGTCCATGCTGTCCAGACCTCCCTTTCAGTCTGTGCATCAACATACTCAAGGATCTTAGCTTTTTGTTCACTAGCACCCCCAATTCTGGCAATGGTAAATATAGTTTCCATCCTTTTTATAAATCTTCTAACCTCTGCTGGCTGTTCACAGTCAAACTTTGGCGCATGGTGACTGCTAGGAAGTGGTAATCCACGTCCCTGAACTGGTGTCTCTTGATCCCCCATTTTGTTACTAGTAGGTTGTGTTGGTTGTTTTGCTTTTAGTGCTCTGGTCATCCGATTGATGTCAGGCATGTCACGCGACATCTTCGGTTCCTTGGGATCGTGTTATACGAGCTCATGAGGATTGCACGTGAACAGTGGGTACCTTCTTTGTTTTTACTGTGCCTGGTTTTGACCCAGCATGTGCAAATATATTTCTTTTTGAGTCTCCATAATGGCGTTACCTGCGTTATGCATCGTCGGGATCTGACTCGTGTTGTTGTTGTTCGTGATGAATGATTTCAAGAGATTTTCAAGGGAAAGTGTGGACCCTGGTACGCGCGGGGCGTTTGTGCGTGGGTCGAGCATGGGTCCCGCGTGTGCCTGTGGAGTGGAGAGTTCGTTGGAAGATGGCAGTGTCGAGTGTTAACATGTTGTGTGAGAGTTCTACGGGCTGTGTCTTATTTGGCGGAGGAAAGAAGAAAGCCCAGGGGACGTACTGATTTTCATATCGTCGAGACGCGCTAGGTCGCCTGCCATACCGTGTGCGACGAGTATGAGTGTGTTTGGTGTTGTTTCGGAGTCGGGGGATGCGAGGCTGCTGTTTTTGTGCGGTGTTAGATGGGTCTATGGAAGGAGACGAACGGCGACACCTGATTATTGCTTGAATTATCTCGGAGAGGCGTGTTCTAGTGGCTTTCACCAAACTAGTACTGGGGTGTGTTAAGACATAAGTGGAGATTGTGTACAGTGGGAGGCGTACCACGTACTAAATATGCGTGTTAGAATCGAGATTTGCAGAAGGAAAGACGGGACGTACGTGCCAAGGATGCGTTGGGACATGTTTGTTGACGACTTGATTGACATATTCGCTGACGTTTCCCCGAACCGGGTTTTGATCATTTTGAGAAACGCACCGATCGAAGTAAGGCGCATTACGATGTGTGGTTTGCTTGTCCATACATCGGTTATGGTGATCGTTGGCCAAGAGAATGTGAGGAACTCTTCAAAGGAGGAGAAGAGGTGTCCCCAGGATCGGTCGCACCTGTGTCCAGAGGTGTGAGATTGTAAACGAGATTAAGTGGAGAAAGGGGGTACCATGGGATGTTGTATAGCTGGAAAGACCCGATGTACACAGAGTATACCTTTGTCACAAGATGAAGATCGTATTCCCATCCTTTGGGATCGACGAGGAGAAAAACAGATGCCATGAGGGTGAAGAGCACGAAGGATAAAAGAAAATTGCACCAGTCGGTGTCACATCGACGACAAAGAAAGCCAAACCGTGTTGCCCTATGCACGCCTTTTTTGATCCGGCCAAACAGTCCAGTCCGGTCTCTCTGCGGTAGTCGTGGGGTACAAGGGTCGTTCTTTGCCTCTTCTTTATCTGGAACCCCGTGTCATAAACAGTAAACTCGGCTTTACCACTCAATTCGACAGCCCCCTCGCTTCCACCGCACCGATTGTCTGTACCCACAGCCGAACCAACGGAGTCCAAAGTCGAAAGGTATACGCGCGTGCCTTGTCCTTCACTCGTTTTCACGCAAGTGTCCCCGACAGCCTCGCCAATTCCCTATATCTAGGTTCGAATCAACAGCGCAACCTCCGCTTGTCCCGGTAGATATTGTTAAACCTATGTGAGGTAGAGACTTAGAGTAGTCAACTCATCCTTTTACACCATCCATACTTACCTCCTTCCCTCTCAACGCATTATTACCGTTCGGAGAAGTATATCGCTCCGTGGTAATGAAACAACATCAGGGGTCGTTCTCAGGCCTTCAAGGGTAGGAAACATGCTAGTGCGAGACCTTCGATTTTCAATTGGGGTGGAAATAAGACGCGCGTCCAGAAGTGTAATCCAGAAGAATCATGAAATTTTTGACTGAGCCGTGATCGTCCTGGAGTTTCTTGGGGTTTCTCGGTAGGTGACGACTACAGAAAAATTCCAAGAGAGTCTATGCACCTGCTTTCAAGAATCAGTTGCGCCTTCCCTCTATCGCGATCTCACTTTCCAGTAAAACCTCTAACCCAAAAAACATCAAGCTTTTTCTGTATGCGGAGTGTAACGGGCTGTCGAAATCATGGACTCCTCGTCGTAAAATGATCTGGGCATAGAAGATGGCACAAAAGCGGCGTGCTCAGGCGAGGGTGTCGAGATGTCGCCTAAAACTTCGTTGTTGGCTCGATTTCCACGTCTTTTGATGTACTCTCGGCGTTGGTGTCGCTTTCGAGAATCGCAGTATTGGAAAGTTCAGCCGCGCTTGACCTATCCTCGTGCCACTTCGGTTTTGAGGATTAATTCCGGCCGTCGGTTTCCCTCGAGCGCCCTACTGACTTGTACTAGCTCTGGGCACCTCGTGCATCTTCTGCTACCACCGAATAGACGAGCTCCAAAAGATATTTATAAGGAAGGTCAGACTGCAAGGATTTGAAAGCCTCCTCTCGAGCGAGTGGATGCTATTGACCCAACAAACAGTTCGAAGAAGACCTTCACGTTCTTCGAACTGTTTGTTGGGTCAATAGCATCCACTCCGCTAGCATCATTGGATGGGCGATTCCTCGGAGAAATATCGATGTCTCTTGACCATCAGGGGCGACGACGGAGGATGGCCTGGGGAGGGCATGGAAGCAGATTGTGAAATTGTATTTGAAAGTCATTGAAATATTCAGAGAACGTTCAAAGTGAAATTAGGTGTGTGACGGAACGGCTGGTCACGAGCCTATTCCGGTTGCAAAATGAAAAGGGTGCCGATTGATCCGAGATTAGTAATCCAGTTGGACAAGGAGAATGCCCATTGCCCTGGTCTTCCCCAACCATCGCTATTGTCCTTCGTACACTCATCGATATCGCCCTATTGCTCAACAAACATGTCTACAAACCGGAAAATCACAGCTCCGTCAAGGCGAAAGCGCTTTCTTCAAAAGATTGACTCTTTCTTTAACTCCAAAAGTCGTGCTCCGTCAGCTGAACGCCTCCAAGTCAATTGCTCCAGTGTATCTCTGCCTGTTTCTCTTTCTGCTGCAGACTGTAACCCTGATCACACCTCTGGAGCTGCTCCTGAGAACCTTCTTCCATCCATGTCAGGCTCTGCAGATCTAGGTAACTACATTGGTTTTCTTACTAGCTGCATAGGCAGCTGACTCCATCTCCAGCTCCTACTGAAGGCATGATGGCCATTCTGTTGACTGCAGAAAATAGTGCTGGATCTGGTGAGTGCTCTATTCATTTCATTGATGATTGACCATCTCAATAATTCTCTTGTACTCCAGACTCAACCATGAATGACACACTCAAATTAGTTGAAAAAGGTTTTATGCTTATTCTCAAAGAGGTTGAGAAGTCACTTTCTGGAACTCCTTTTGAAGTTCCTGTTAGCATTGTTAATACTGTCATTGGACTTGCTATGGTATGTTTGCCTTTCCTTTTTGTGCAACAGTGGCTTGAATTCATGATAGGCTGCCACTGACAATAAGGATGAGTTGCGTGAAATGATGCTTCAGACTGCAGAACGATTTCTTGTTGTAAAAGAGTCCTTTGACCAGAGTAATAGTACAGATTCAAGGGATTTGATGAAGGACTTTGCTAAGTATGTTCAGTGCTACTGCTTTTTGCATTGAGCCTAACATAGTACAGAAAACTTACTGCTAAATTTGGTGCACTTGAGAAGATATCCAAGAAGGCAACATGGAAGAAACTCCTTCAGAATGAGGAAGACAAGTCACAGATCAATGGAATATTCAAGGACATTGATGAACAGACAAAGAATTTTCAAGTATGATCATTTGCATTTTTAGATGCATAAAGAGTTGACATCAAGTTTTTTTTTAGGTCAGGCTTGCTCTTAAGATTGATAGGAACATCCATGGCATGCAGGACTCACTTGATGTCAGTTATTTGGAAGAATTTGAGGTTTGTAAACTGATCAGAATTTTAGAAACTACTACTGGATAGATGGCCTCATTCTGACAGGGCTATATATGACGCTAATGCTGATGATGTCCAAGGCTTGTCTCGAGGACCTTGCACATTAGGAACACGAGTCAGGATTCTTAAGCAGATTCATGATTGGGCTCAGGATTCATCTTCTAATAGCCCACAAGTTTTCTGGTTGACTGGCCATGCAGGATCAGGAAAATCAACAATTGCTTATACTGTAGCTCATGGCTGTGATGAAGGCATTGATGTATTGAATAATCTTCAAGCTACTTTTTTCTGCTCTCGGCAGTTTGAAGATACAAGACTTCAGAAAAATATTGTTCCCACTCTTGTATATCAGCTTGCTCATCATTCTCAGTCTTTTGCAAAGGCTTTATTGACTGCTGACAAAGACTCAGCCAACAAGTCTTTAGTAAAACATCTGCAGGATCTCTTAGTAGGCCCTTGGAAGAAGTCCATTAACAATCAACCTTCCAACCTTCCACCATATCTTGTTGTTATTGATGCCTTGGATGAAATTGAAAGAGAAGGAGGATCAGAGTTTCTTCAAGAACTCCTTATAACCATTAACAAGAAGGATTTGCAGGGTCTCAAATTCCTTGTTACAAGCCGACCAAACCCTAGACTTGCTAAATTGTGCAACTCCTTTCCATCTGACTCAGTTTGTCATCTCCAAGATGTGTCTCAAGAAGAGGCTAATATGGACATCATGATATACTTAACTGCTGCACTTCCAGCATTTAAAAATGAGCCTGAGCTCAAAAAACTTATGCAAAATGCAGATGGGCTCTTTATTTATGCTTCAACAGCAGTGAAGTACATATTGTCAAATGTAAAATCAACTAAAGGAGAGCAACATGAACAAATGAGAAAGCTGCTTGACTTTGAAGATCACAAAGAATCTTTAGCTGGTTTTAAAGGAACAGCCCAAATTGACAAATTATATTCTCAAATCTTGTCTGAAGCTTTTTCTGAATTTGATCATGGGCATATTCTACCTCGTTTGCAAATCTTACATACCATTCTCTGTGCAGAAGAGCGTATAGCAACTTCTGTTGTTGCAGGACTTCTTTCTGAGGGTACAAATATTGAGGATATGAAGGAGCGAGCTGATAGTGTTGTTGAACAACTCCATGCAGTACTATATATCAAAGATGAATGTGTCTTTTGGTATCATGCTTCATTTCCAGACTTCATCTTTGATAAGACACGATCATCTCAAATTTCTTGGACATCTGCATATAGTTCAACAAATAATAAAATTGACATGTCATGTGATGCAGATCTTCACCATGCTTCTCTCACACAGTTCTGTTTTGACAAAATGTTGAAAGGTCTTCACTTTAACATCTGTGACTTGCCTTCATCATTTCTTCTGGATTCTGAAGTTCCCAATCTTCATATCTGTGTTCAAGAAAAAATCTCAAGTGCTTTGAAATATTCATGTCGATATTGGGTGTACCATATAATGAAAGCAACACCAAAAGTGCATGAGAGTATCAAATCTCAGATGAAGAGTTTTCTTGACATAAATGTTCTCTTTTGGCTAGAAGCAATGAATCTGCTTCAATTATCAAGGCATTGTCATCTTATGCTTCAACAAGTGCGTGAATGCCTTGCAAAGGTCAGATAAGTATAACTGTTCTTTATGCAAAGACTAATCTTAAGAAAGCAGAATAACATAGAAGATTCAGATTTTATGAAGAAGATAACAGAGGCTGCCAACTTTGCTGTCTATTTCAGCACAAGTGAAGCTGCTTTGTCAACACCACATTTGTATATTTCATCATTAGCAACATGGTCAGAGGGAGGAGCTTTGTCACAAAGGTGGAAGAAAAGTTTTTCCATCCCATCACTGAAGGGACATAGGAACAACTCAATGCCATTAGTAAATATATTGCAGACAGATAGTGTTTCTTGTGTTTCATTTTCTTCCAATGGCAAGTGGATTGCCTCTGGGTCATGGGACACCTCTGTAAGAGTGTGGGATGCCTCCAGTGGTTCACAGTTCCAGAAGTTCAATGGTCACACTGCCATAGTCACATCTGTTGGATTTTCACCAGATGGCAAGTGGATTGTCTCTGGGTCAGAGGACAC
>JAGGAX010025251.1:0-11712 GCA_017657335.1 Termitomyces titanicus | reverse complement strand
TACACACCTGGCAGAGGGAGATCCAAAGAGAACAATTCTGGGGATCCCCTAGGCCAGGTGCGACGCTTCAGAGGCACCGGAAGCATGGGAACTAACTATACAGTACACATAAGCCACCCAAAAACAAGAGACAGCCCTAAAGGGGCATATCTCCAAAAATGATCAAAGCCTTGGAAATGGCCAGAGGTGGCTGTAATTGCTGACTAAGCATCAAGCGTTCTCAATGCTCTGAAATGGACTGGGGTCGACTGGAAAGAATGGAATGGAGAAAAGGGAAATATAACAGAGAAATGGGGAAAATGGGAAAAAGGAGACATGGGCAGAGGAGAAGTGGGACCTGTAGATGGAGAACAGACAGTCCCCTGACACATTGCCTGCAATTATCCAGCTGCCACCGGGTGTCATGGCCAAACCATTGGGTTTGAGACAGTTGGCATTAACCTCAGAGCAGGTTAAGCAGTTTTTGCCTTTTTGAGCTGGCACACCAGGAACTGCAGGAGTGTCCTGGGGAAGTCAACCAACAGCGCCAAAACCCAAGGGCTCTTGGGGTATTCAAATTGAATCAACTCCGATGGGGAAGAAGGGGGCTCTTGATCCAGATCAAGAGAGTATACAGCGTCAAGATGGGAATACAAAGATGATGCATGCATACATGGAGGACTATACATCCGATGAAGATGAGGAAGGTAGACATCGGTCTACCTTGGATATACAGGTAGCAATGTTTTGGAAGAGTTATCCTAGCATTCAGAAAGAAATGACTAGGGCCCAACTTGAATTGTACATCGTTAAGCACGTACGAATCCTAGCTATTCGGGGGCAGATGATTCCCCCAGTCCATATGGTGGAATATATTGATTTATACCTTGATATACTAGCACTAGAGGTTGAATGCTACCTCAAATGGAAGGAATGTAGAGGCACTGCAGCCTCTACTCCAAATAATTCTGACCTCATTTCAAACATACCTGTTTGGAAGACAGAACAGGGGATTGTGTCTCCTCACATCAAGGAGGAAATGAGTAATATATTTGCTCCCCAACAATGAGGGGAGTCTGATGATCAGTTTGCTGTCAGACTGGCAGCCGCTCAGCGCCAGCAACAAGACACTGAGCAGCCTACTGCACCTATGTCCGTAGGCAAAATGGTAACAACCACCCCTGTTGTACTAGGGGAAGGTGTTGGCGGGGTTGGGCATGAAACTTCCAACCCTGTTAAGCAAGAGGAGCCGATATTGGCAGTACCCCAGCGGGTACTGATGGCTGATACATTCCAGAAACATGTTGCATATCAACAAATGCAACTACATGACTTGCGTCAGAAGGGATACTTGGGGATTGACGACCAGGGTATTGTGTTTGAAGATGATGGACCCATAGATGACATGTGTTGCCAGTTTGTGATGCAAACTGGACAACCTGATCAAGACCCAGGAGGCAGTGATGGAAGTAGTAGTCATCACGGTAATGAGGACCATGATAGATATCCACGATGGAGAAATGGCAACCCAGGAAGAGGTCCTGGGTTGGGAGGACATGGAGATTGAGGTGGACGGGAAACACCTCCACATCAGCATAGGTTGACTAGCGCTACACCTGCATCATGTCCTGTGTGAGCATTTTCAACATTTGTTCCAGCCAAAGGTAGGAACAAAACCCCAGGTCAAAATGAAGCAACAGTTGCATATACTGACAATATGCATTGACAATGCTGTAGGGATTGCCCTACAGCTGGCTGAAGGTGTTAAACCAAGGAAAGCAGACCCTCAGCATATATTGTCATATAAAGGAGGCTCCAAGTTCAGTGAATTGGAGGATTGGACAATGGATGTATGTTATCATCTAGCTGCATGCCTGTATGGCAAAGACAAAATGGACAGAGAACAGGTATTTGTTCTCCCAAAGTGTATGGATGGTCAGGCAAAATGGTGGTTTCATCACCATGTACTGCACTATAATTGATCAAGGCAACACTGGACATTCAAGGATGTTATCCTTGAATTGTACAATTGATTCGTGAGGGCATCCACAATGCAGAATGTGCGAGAGGCCTTCTATGCATTGGCTTACACCAGAAAACTGGGTGTACAAGGATTTTTCAATACCCTCACCGACCATGTGCAGAACATGGCTATATACCCAGATGTGTGGACAATCTGTGAAACATTCCTGAAGGGCATTCCTTCAGATATGAAATGGGTGCTCATTCAGGATGATGGACTATCCCCTGAAATCAATACAGTTGAGGAATTCGTGTCTCATGCGATACAATACAAACAATCATTAAACACAGGACAACACTTCAAGCAGCATAGTACTTGAAGTAAGGTGGCCACTTGCGACAGTAAAGAATCAAAAATGTTGGGCACATTTTTGATTCAAAAGACTGATATGGACAAGAACACAAACCCTCAATTTGTGCTACGCAGACAAGACCAGCCACAACGCAACAGTGGGGGTGACAGAGGGCAACTGGCAGAGAGAATCAAAGTGGCTAAAGGGGAACGAGGTATAACCAGTGGCGCAAAGTTAGTTAATGGGGTGCCACATAATGAAAGTGCACAAAGTTACCTTGTGACAAAGCGCCGACTTACTGAAGTGACCACAGCTTAGACGTGAGGAAAAGGAATGCCTCACATTGTATGTGGAGGTCAATGGCCATAAAGCATGGACTTTATGGGACTCAGGTAGTACGACCACTGGAATAACACCCCAGTTCTGCCACGTACATGACTTGGGAGTAAGTCAACTGAAGGACCCCCTCACACTTCAGTTGGAAACAGTAGGAAGCAGGGCGGTGGTGCAATTTGGCATGTTTGGCAACCTGGGTGTGGCTGGAACACAGACTTGAGAATATCTCGATGTGGCGAATTTTGACCGATATGATATGATTATTGGCACGCCCTATATGCAGAAACATCAAGTTGTTCTGGATTTTCAGAACAACTGTGTGATAGTGAACGGTATATCGACCCCAGCCAAAAGAGTGGGGGTCAACGGTGTGGATGAGCAACTCCGTTGCCACCGGGCAACAGTGAAGAAGAGGTTTGACCCTTCAGGTTTGAAGGATTGACTCCAAGGTCGTCGAAGGAAACCTACGGTGGAAGATGTGGAAGATGAAATGCAGGCACAGAATAGTCTGCTGGCTGATTGTCCATTGCTTCTTCTATTGGAAGAGGAATATCAAGAGAGTAAAGGCACTCTTGAAAGGGGGGAGAAGATTGAGAAAAAGCCCAAACAAGAAAATGCCAAGAGAAGGAAGCTGTTCCATGAGGGAACAACTGGTGACAAGAAGGAAGTGAAAGAAGGGGTATATGCTGACAAAAGGGAGTGTCAGCTGACATCATCAAAAGTCAAAGTTGAGGACCTAGTGACGGAGGAAGAAGAATGGAGGCAATCAGTACAAGAAAGTACTGATACTGCGGAAACAGAGAAAACACTGTGGGATCAACCAGTGCCACCTCCGGTATTTGACTGGGTGTTCGATCTGTGAAAGCCAAGGGAATGGAACAAACTAGTATTGTCAATGAGAGCTTGGGAGGGGATGCAATGGTTACCCTGGACAGGAAGCTATCATCAGCCTAAGGATGATGAGGTCTTGTTACCAGAAGAGATACTCTTTGATGGAGTATCTATCAGAACAAGGAAATCAAAAGACCATACTGGAAAGGTATGGTTGCAGACCCCAGACAACAGCTTAGAGCGGATTTGGGTGCTGAAAGATATATATGCCCTGAAGACTGGCAGCAAGGGCATGGAAAGGGAAAAACCACACATACCAGCTTACTGTAAGGGTAAGCAGAAAGAAGCAAGATTGACTGAGGACAATATTCCTCAGTTATGGGAGCAGTGGCAACAGGAATTTGCAGACATTGTCAATGGTAAAAAAGAAGAACTACCACCATGGAGGGAAGTTAATCATGAGACTCACTTGATTGATGCCAGCAAACAATACCGCTATCATCTATCCAGGTGCTTAAGGGCGTTGCAACAGCAACCAAGAGATAAAACAAATCAGTATTTGAAGGCGCAGTGGTGGGAAGCCGGCATTGCAAGCAGCACCACAATGGGTAGACTATTTATTGTGTTATGCCTTTGACATCACTTATGTCAAGGGAGAGCTTAATAAGGTCACCAACTGCCTATCAAGATATTTCAAAAGTGATGGCAGACACAAACATCAGGAGGCTCAACATTGTGTCACTGCTGACCTCCGTATTGATCCTGAGGTAGAGGATTTACCTTATCATAGATATAAGGAGGTTAAAGAGAATGCAGTTGAACTGCGTTCTATGCAGGTACAGGAACTGAGAAGGAGTAAGTGATTGCAAGAGCAACATGAAAATTGAGATGTAGAAGCTGAGCTGTCAGAGGCTGTGCAATGCCGGCATACTGTAGAGCCAAGTGCTACAGTTGTGATAGATCACTTGGGGGCACCCAACAAGAAGGTAGTGGACCGGGACCATGAGGATATCACACTAGGAGAGGTGCTGTCCAAGGTCAACCACCAGACCGCCTCTGTGGAATATGAGGAAGACAAGTTTTGATAAGATGTTTGTCAAAATTATGGGCGGGACAAGCTATTGGCAGAAATCTTGGACCAACCCCAAGATCACCCTCAATTTATCATGTGTGATAAATGGATATGGACCACAAACATTCATGGTAACAAAGTGCTGTGTATACCTTGAGATCAAAAGATTATCACTACCGTGATAACCCAGGCTCATAAGATAGTGGGGCATTTTGGAACTCCCCAAGACTCTGAATTACTTGAGACAGTGGTACTGGTGGCCAGCAATGTACATGGATGACATAAGTTCTGTACAACATGCAAATTATGCCAACGGTCCAAGTTGACAAATAAAAAACCTGCTGGGAAGCTACACTCCCTGCCTATTCCTATCAAACCATGGGATTCCATTGGATTGGATTTCATTGGGCCTTTTCCAGAGTCCAAAGGCCATATCTTGGGGTGGTTATATGTAGGATGACCAGTATGGTACATCTTATTCCAGTCAAAACTATCATGAAAGCGTCGGAGCTTTCATGGATCTATATATGCAAGAAATAGTGTGATTACATGGATTACTCAGTTTGATTGTTAGCAATTGGGATAGTAAGTTCACATCCCATTGGTGGCGTGAACTGCACAAATTGCTTGGATCACAGTTGCTGATGTCAACCTCATTCCATCCCCAGATGGATGGACAGACAGAATATGCTAATGAAAATGTCGCCCAGATACTGTGCACTGTAGTGCGGCCTGACCAGCTTGACTGGGTGGATTGAGTACCTATGATGAGTTTGCAATCAATGTAAGCATATCTAACACTATGGGATATGCTCCCTTCAAACTCAATGGAGGGCACATGCCCTCAATGATACAAGGACTGCAAACAGACTCATACTTTCATAAAGGGGTGAAAGAGTTTGCAAGGACTGCATTGGAAAATTTAGCCGATGCCCACAATGCAATCATAGAATCACGCATGTTTCAGGCTAAACACACCAACAAATGCAGGAGTAAGGAGCCGGGACTGGCTGCTGGCATGTTAGTATACTTGTCAACAGCAAATTTGAACCTACCCACAGATCGTGCTAGCAAGCTTTGCCCAAAGATTATTGGGCCTTATAGAATAATACAGGAAGAGGCAAAAACGTCCAATTATACATTGGAATTGCCAATGGCGCTGCAGGAGCAATGTATCATGCCATGAAGTACTGTGCCAAAATTTCATGTGTCACTACTCCTCCCTCACAAGGCAAGCAAGGATATGCTGTTTCCTGGCCGAGTTGTACCTGATGCATATGACTTTGGGGCAGCAGACGATCAAGAGTGGTTTGTTGAGGAGCTGATAGGGCATTGATGGGATAGTGATCAGGGGCTAGAATTGGAGGTATGGTGGAGCTTGGGCAATACGACATGGGAGTTGTATAGAACATGCTCAAAGTTGGCTGCTCCAGACCAATACCTAGAGCTACACAGCATGAAACAACCAAGTCAGCTGCCGAAACATGAACGCGTGGTCACGTGAGCATGAATGGACCAATTGGGGCTAAGCTGGGCTTAGTCAGTGATGCATAGACAGAGAAAAATGTTTTGAGTATCAAAACAGTCACTTCCTACTTGCTGAATGTCATATCGCAATTGTTACCAGAGCCAGAGAAGGGACCAGAGCTCTAGGAGCTCTGGTGAAGAGGATAGGATGGAGCCTAGGAGAGATACTGGTCAGCACCTAGGTCAGTATAGCGCAATGAATACTCAAACTGAGAATCAAGGTGGATTCACACAACCACAGATTCCATTTCATGCTGTGCCCAACAGTATGTTTGGGCAAGGGCAGCAAATGATGTTCCCACCGTTTTACCCCATACCCCCATACTACACGCAGGCAACACAGGCAGCATACCCAGCACAGTGGGGAGTGCCAATGCAGATGTGCAGACACATGGTGATGGGGGCAGAAGAGGATCAACTGATGGAGGTTGATGACCAGGAGGAGCCCAGGAGTTGCACCCCCGTCAACGACAAAGTCACAGCAGTTGAGGTCTCCATCCCGAGCGTCGGACCTGCACACGACTCAACCTGCCGGGTTGAGTGCATAGAGGCATGCACCTAAGAATAAGCCATCTAAGGAAGTTGATGACTTCTTGACGTTGGCAGTGGTTTTCCTGGAGAACATACTGCATGGGGCAGGAATGGTGGTCATGCAGTTCAAAGACCAAGTCGGAGTATAGGCACCGTGAGACTTGTACCCTGTTCCATGGCTGGAACCGGACCCCCAGTCTGAAGACAAAGTAGTGGGATGGTTACCACAGCTGGTAACCGTTGTGAATGATCCAGATGACGATGAATCATTATCTGATGGAGAACCAGAGGGGAGAGACAAGCTCACAAGAAACAGAATGCGGATAAGCAGACAGCAAGAGAAGAGACAAAGAACAAGGAAGAACAGGAGATGGAAGAGTGGCTAGAATGGGCACCACTGGATGCATCTTGTCCAGTATTGGAGTGCGGATTTGGCCGCAAGGTGCGGCCAAGAGGTTGAACTCCTTCGTCCGATGTGGACTGGATCGTCACTTTTACTACTCCAATTTAGCCAACAAAGTCTATGTTGGTTCAGAGGCTCTCAAAGCTGAATGGTATGAATTGGAGAACCATGATTTTCATTTGAACAATGGCCATCCATTGAAGAAAATGGTCCCTAGAGGCTTTTCAATGAATCCATTGGAATTGAAAAAGTTGTTGAAGGTAGTGAATGGCCATTACAAGCCAATGGACAAGCGGGTTGATGGGTTTTACTTGCTGTGCAAATTCTGGCAAGTCAGCCTCAATTGCTCACAATTGGTTTGTGATTGTGCTATGACCATGGTGGCAGACAACCTAGCCACCAGCAGATCCTTGGTCAGGCTTCATGCAACTTCCTACAATGCCCATACCGGATGGGATCATCCATTGGAAGGAGTGGGAAGGGCACTGCTGTTTCACACTAAACAGCTTTAATACAGAAGACTTGCAGAATACCTTGGACTTGGAGCATCTAGCGCAGTATGTGCTGTATTATAATTGCCTGGGTATGCCTAGTTCGATACTAGGCATCACGTTTGATTATGCGCATCACATCCATTGGAGGATGGTATTGGGGAGTGCACTAGTAAGGGCCCTTGCTCCAGCTGGCAAGGCTCGGTTGACATTCATGCATAGAATGGCAATGGTACTGGTGAAACCTGGGCTGTACCACAAAGCCATTAGTGCCTACAATATGGCCAATCCATCTACGCCTTTCCAGGCCTTGAGCCGAGCTGAAGATACACCAAGCATATTTCCCAGAGGAGATGATGCCAAACATCAGCAAACATGATGTGGTGCGCACTCTCCTCCATTGTATCCCCCCCAAATGGATTGATCATGCATATACCTTTGGCATGGCATATCTAGAGCAGCAACTCAGTGCGCCTTCAGCGTCCATGGACACCTACATTGAGGCAGATAACGAGTGCCACCGACGTCTCACTATATACGGGTCCCTTGCAGCTATCCCAGAGTGGGATGGATGGCAAAGTCCGACAGTGGAAGACATGCATTGCCTCAATGCCCAGCTTGCCAGAGAGAACAAGTGGGGGCAAGGATTTGAGGACAAAGGCCTATACTACCCTATTGGGGCCGATCAAACTGTCCACTATCTTTGCCAAGGGATGGAACCCCTTCTGGTCCAGACAAACAGTACTGTGTCTTTGGTGGTGCCTCCTATTAGCTGCATTGAGCATGAGCCTACCCCAAATCTACCATTGGCTAACCCTGACAAAGATGTTGATATGGGTGAGACATCTGCTACAGCTACATACAGTTGTGCCCCATATGCCTAACAATGCCACTGTTAAATTTTTCCAATTAGTATTGCTGTGAATATATATTTGACCTTGTGCAGACCATGTAATGGTCTGATTGGGGTGTGTGTAACAGGATCTTGGACTTACATTCGTTCATTATACATTTTATCTTATCATTTGATAAGATTATCACTTTCATTGAAATTACTCTTTTTTACAATGACAAAGCACTCTTTTGTTGAATACGCTACATACAGAAATCCAGGACTTTTTCTGATTCTGTCCTGCATGAACTGAGAGCATAGCCATGGCTACAGTATCAAAAGTGGGGGGGCTATGTTAGAGTACCAAGGATAGAATCCTTTCTAACCTTACTTTCAATACACTCTGAGGTCGGTGCATAGGAGAATCAAGGAGTACATCAATTTATGATTGGACATCAATCTTACTCTGACAGGAGTGCAAAGCTGTGCACCAACTCACCAATTGCTCACTGTGACTCTTCAGACACACAAGGCAGTGTAATGACTCACTCACAGAACTTGTATATAGAACCTAGACACAGGAAGGAATGATATCTGATTTTTCACGTCTTCAATTTGACTGACTTTGAGTTTGTAACTTGCCATGTTGCAAATGACTTAGACTCTTTGATTACCTGAGCTTGGGAGGGGTGCCCTAGCTATGCTTTGATGTTCAGAACAAAGATCAAGGGTAATCATGTTGAGTCAAAGCTTAGAGGAACTGAAATTGATGTACTGAAGACACAGGAAGGAATGATATCTGATTTTTCACATCTTCAATTTGACTGACTTTGAGTTTGTAACTTGCCATGTTGCAAGTGACTTGGACTCTTTGATTACCTGAGCTTAGGAGGGGTGCTCTAGCTACGCTTTGATCTTCAGAACAAAGATCAAGGGTAATCATGTTGAGTCAAAGCTTAGAGGAACTGAAATTGATGTACTGATCAGTTTGAACATTGAATCTACAATCGATTATACTACTAGATAACCTGAACTACAACAATTAGCCACCAGCGATGTAGTATATAAGACGGTCTGCAGGATAGAATGTCCTCAGACTGAACAATAGCGGTGGTCACTTGTCCTATCCATCGAACCGACTGTGAGCTCGCCTAGTGTAGTGCTTGCCTCCTTGCTTGCTTCCTCTCTTGCCCTCTTTCCCTTGCCCACTCCTTGCCCACCTTTGTGCTTGCTTGTTGTCTGGTCATCACTCTGTGGCTTGGCTGTAGGCTTCTGAGTTGTGTGAGTATTCCACAGGTGGATGCCCCCTTACATCTGCAGTGATACAAATTCAACTTATTGACATGTTCAGTGTGTTATCATAATATCCTTTCTATTGATACTTTCCAGCTTATAGCACAAAAAGACTTTGAAGTTCAATTGGTGATGCATATTCTGATAAAACACTCCTTCAACATGGTTATATTGGCTCATCTCCTCTTCAACCACCATTGGCAATTTCTCTCCAACTCCTGCTGCATACTGCCACACACCGAACTTCTCCTCAATTCAGTATTGAGGCACAGTGTAAAACATTGTGCCATTTACATAAAGTAAAGATTTCTCTACTACCTATTACTCAACTGTAGGCTCACAGTTAGGTTTATAAGATACCATATTTGCCACATATGACTAGTCAATTTACAGTCATATTTGATGCCTATCTTGGAATTTGCTGTTTTGACAGTCTTATCAATGAAAGTCTTGGTTACAATACATGTGATGAAAAGGCCCATACTTTGCACATAAAACAGAAATTTATATGTTTACCACACAGGTGAGGTCTAAAGAAGTATGACAGGTACTTAAGGTTACATCCGGGATTTTGTCTGCGGACCTCTGTTATTGAGTTTGGCGCAGATAGCAGCTGCAAGAGCATCAGGGTCCTCTTGGATAATCTAGAGAAAGTAGCACCTCTATGAAGATATTCTTTCATACAAAAGAACAAGAACTGACCAGATGCCCTGCATTGGGAACACGTGTCACTGAAGCTGGTTTAAGCCCAGAGCCTGTATCAGATAGTGCCTCCTGAACATATCGGGGCCTTGTTGAACAATAATCATTAGAATGTTGTCGTTAAGTAAAGTATGTCCTCACGTAAAGTCAATTTTCTCTCCAAATATGATGTGAAATGGAGTGACCATACAACGCTCGCGCAACAGCGCGACCGACTCAATGTAAGGTGGAAACTCAAGGTAAGCCATGCCTTCTTGCGTCTTACTAGCCTTTAGGCAAACGGCTCCACCATTAGGGGAAGAAGGCATGATTTGAAGCCCATGATCCTTTACAGAAGTCATCTTGGGAATTTGTTCGTTCACTTTGGTAGAAACTTACAATATATATGTTGAAGACTCGGGAATCCCAAGATTTCCAAGGAAGTCTGTGTCGCAAATAGGCCACTGCAGCTTCTTTGCTAGGCCAGGAATCCTGCCGGGCTAAGGTGACCTTCATGGCTGTCTCCCCGAAATCTTCGCGTTCTTGAGCATGAGCATCAAATAATTCTTGGGAAATAATGGTTGGCTCCACAAGGAATACTGCGAGGTATGGAGGCTTATCGATAGGGAAATTCTTCATGGACAACATACTAAGTGGCACGTTTGACTTGATGTGGTTAATATCAAAGAACCGACCTACATTGCACCAGTACCGGCTGAATGGCCTAACGCAACAATACGATGCCCTCTCAAACGGGATTTCACGAATGATTCAAGGGCTAAAGCCCATTCCACCGGAGCTGCACATACATCAAGGGAAACTTGTGAGAACGTCAAGAGAATGAGACATCTTGGACTGACACACGACGTCCTTGCGACAGTCGAGCACTTTTGCATTGATAACAGCGCCATCGCCATGGTTCTGCCAATCGAAGGCCCACGCCTCCCGTATCCGTTCCTCATCATTCGTTCTCTGCTGAAGGCAGAAAATCTGTTCAATTGTTGGTTCCCATTGTTCTTGATCTAAAGAGTGACTCAGTCCATATATAAAAGCGAGGCTGCAAACGAACGTATGCGATCCCAAACCATGTGCGAACAACAAAGTCAGACCGTCTCTGGAACCAAACCTGCTTGTGTACCTCTTGGCTGTGGAGTGAAGGTCTGAAGCAGCGACACTGAACGTAAATGATTCGATGTGAAGACTCATACTAGGCGATTGGTGATTGGGGCGCCGGTGGATGGATGAACTTACTTATATATGCATTCATCGAAATATTTACGAACTCCGACTTTCTGAAATACCTAAGACCATGAATCATCCATTTACGTATTACGGCTCCGTGTCAATTGTACTGAAAGACTTCTGGTATGAAGAAATTATGCGACTTCAGACTTCAAAAGCTTTAGATTCATCTAGCAGAG
>JAGGAX010025250.1:0-11745 GCA_017657335.1 Termitomyces titanicus | reverse complement strand
CTGCCTATTGTAAGGGAATATCTGCAACCAGACATTGTCAGGTATGGTAGCATGTATGACTTCTAAAACATAAATGACGCATCGTTCTGTTATTCACACCGGCAAGGTTACTCCATGCATCAAGCCTACCTGACAGGTGGCTTACAATTCACCGTTACAGGTCCATGTACCACAGCATGTACTGTGTACTACCTAGCAGGTAGTTCAGGTAGACTCAGGTACGTCATATATTTTGTTTTATAGACAATACATGCGACCGACTATTTTGTAGATGGCCATCAATGTTGTAGTCATGAATTTGTGAAAAAGCCTCAGGTTGTATTATTCAAACAATGGCGAGGATGATCGTACATAAAGCTTTGCATCAGGATCGGCAGCGCGAGCAGCTTGGAGGGCGATTGAAATGTACGAGGAGCTCAAAGTATCATAGAAAACACTTGTGCGGAAAGTTCCGTCATCGTTGAAGGGCTCTGCGAGTCGAAAGGATTAATCGGATAGCGTATATATGTCAAATTCGCTACCGTTGATAATATCCCAGCTGTCTGTTATAGAGTTGTCAGTGTTTAACAATCAAAGTGCGGGGAAGGACATACAACTGGACAACGCGTCAGCGAGTACTGAAAGACATATCCTGAATTACAACTCACATTTGCCCCTTGTAATGTCCAACCACAGTCGAACAGTGGTTTTGGATTATGCTTGTGAGAGCGGACACATTGAAATTACCAGCAGTAACCCAGCTGGGAAGCTGGCTGTGCCATACGCAATTATGGCCTAGTATCAATGTCACTGATGTGGTGAAAGAACCAACAAAAAAATAAGTTTGACCTCTGACCAATTGTCCATTAGCTTGAGCTAGAGCCACGATAGCGTCTCCTTTGGTGAACGTGAAGGTGCCTTGGGATGGTTCCGTAGCATCCTGGTTGCAATGTTCGACCTCAATACTCGCGACCGGACAAAGCATCATTTGGACTTGCCCATTTCGTGCTGTTTCCCTGGTTTGGGATTTAAGAATGTCATGATTTAGAGCAAACAGCACGACTTACAGGTGTGAGTTGGCCGAAATGAGTATTGTCGCTCAACAAAGAAAGGTAGGTAGTATCAGTCAGCTCTAGATTGTCTGTAGCAGATCCAAAATACAACTTCCCAGCCACCTTTGCGATAGTATTGAGGGCAGAAATAGAAATGGCGGTAGGAAGGGAGGTTGAACTCGAAATTGTTGAACTGGTGGTGGTTGAACTCGAGCTCGACGCGCCAATTGTACTCTCAGAGGTAGTCGCCGTAGTGCCATCCTGTTCAAGCCAAGAAAGAAAAGAAGTTGTCAGAGCTTCGCTTTCGAGACGATAAAGGGGGCCTTACAGGAACCCGTTGATAGTAATACGGGTTCCATTGAACACAGGTGCTTCCCGCCACACAGGTCTAAGTCGAAGGCATCTATGAACATCATGTTAGACCATTAAGCATATTGTTCCTCCATACAATTGAGCCGGTCCAGTTGATGCCACCACCTGCATTCAAGGGACGAGGTTGTGAGTTTGAGCTTATTCCCGCAGGAAATGAAGGAAAACTAACACTGCTGGTAAACACCAGACTGTGCTGTTACAATTGGAAGCAGGGTAAGGAGGGCAGAGAAAGCAGATAGTCTGAGCATCCTGAAATCTGTAAAATGATATCCCGCATCTCACCTGTTTTGAAGGCGAAAACTGTTGCCCTTGCGACAGTCTGGGCTGAAAATTGTCGGAGACATAGCTCACATGGCAAACACATATTTAAGAGCCTAATGGGTGCGTGATCGATCCCTGATGACGTGTAGATCGATGTTTGAACGTTAACGTTGATCAGTGATAATTCGATATTGTTCAGACCTGTCCAGAGTCCATAAGACAAACGAGGATCGGTGAGTATCCTACTCTGACAAGCAGAATCGACGCGACAAGCACTTGGAGATGCCAGTTGTCATCGCACTATCCTATGGAGCTTGGTCAGGTGGTGCGGCTCCATCACATGCGAAAGCAGGATTAAAGCTCGCGTAAACTTCGGGCTCGGTGACAACAATAATCAATGCGAACACCGCACAACCTCAATAGCATGGAGCGATTGGTTCCTACACGACAAAGAAGACAGGGTCAGAACCAATCAGGTCATCAGAACGTCGTTGGAAAAAACGGCATCCATCTCAATCGCACCAAGGAACAGTGATCGGAGGAATTACAGGCAGACTCAAAACATCCGGCCAATCGTATAGACTGTCACATGTTTTAAAAGTAAATGTACACGCTACCAGTAAGCCTTTAGGATGTGAATCCTGCCACGATTCCATCGTATGCAGGCTTTTTGACGAGGTTCTGTGTTTGTAAATTGATCAGAGGACTATCAAAACTAAGACAAGGTACATAGGATGTGCTTACCGCGTCCCACGGACAAGCAGCACCTTGGCCACTGAAAGTGCTTGGAACCCACGAGTACTAAAATGATAGGTATAGCGACTGGTTGTTAGAGATTGAATTCAATTTACTTTATCAGTGTAGTCCCAGATGGTAATACCGATACAAGCAGGGACCGCGTTGCAAGCCGCGATGACAGTTTGATAATCTTTCTGTTGTTGTTCTCGGAGTGCAGCGGTCTCGGGCAAGGTCATACGAATATCGAGTTCGGTTATGGCAATCTCGACGCCAAGGGCCGCAAATTGTTCCAGGTTAGCTTGAAGAGTACTGGGAACTTCGCCGACGATCAAATGAGCTTGTACACCAATACCATCGATGGGCACGCCAGTTGCCTTCAGAGACTTAACGAGATTGACCATGGCTGTCGACTTGGCGCCGGTACCTTCAATGTTGTAGTCATTGATCTAAAACATCAATGGTCAGACACCTATAAATCGGCAGTAAGTCATCATACGTAGAGTTTCGCATTGGGATCTGCAGCACGGGCAGCCTGGAGGGCGACAGGGACAAATGACTCTCCCATGGTGTTGTAGAACACATCAGAGCGCCATGTTCCATCATCGTTGAAGGGTTCTTGAATATCTTGAGTTTGATCATATATACGGAAAACTCGATGCTTACCGTTGATCACATCCCAACTGTCTTTAAAATGGTCCAAGTTAGTAAAGTCACAAATCAGATAAAAAAACGATAATTACAACTAAAGATAGAAATTTAGCTGAATCTCAGATGGTACAGAGAAAACCTCACATCTGCCCTTTATAATGGCCGACCAGAGTTCCACAATGGTTAGCGACAATACTCGTGAGAGTCGCATTGTCAAAGCCTCCAGAACTGACCCAACTCGGCAGCTGATTATACCATACACAGTTGTGTCCTGCCATAGAAGTGTAAATATGGGATACTTCAGGCATAAATAGATAATGATCACCTCGGACAAGTTGACCGTTCTTTTGGGCTAGTGAGACGATAGTGTCACCATTGGTGAATGTGAACACCCCTCGAGAAGGCTCTGTAGCATCCTAGAGAGAATCAATGATATATCGACGTCATCTCCCCCCAAAAAGAATCTGTACCCATTTCATGCTATTCCCCTGTTTTGAAGTTGATTAGTTTGCATGTATTTTAATTAGATTAAAGTCAATTTCATACAGGAGTGAGTTGAAGGAAGTCATTGGTGTTGCTGAGTCCCGCAACATAAGCAGTATCACTGAGCTCTGGATTGTCAGTTGCAGAGCCTAAATATGTCTTCCCTGCGGCGACGGCAACATTTGCAAGTCCAGCGTTAGACGTTCCGGTCGGTAAGCCAGCGCTGACTGGAGGGGTCCCACCGGTTGAGGTGGTTGGGGTTCCCTGGCAGAAAATGTTGAGTTTCGCATTAGTGTCACGGAGAAAGAATAACTTACTTGCAAACATTGTGAGTAATAGGAGTTGACGACGACACAAGTCCAGCCAGAAATACAGGTCTATCAAACATTTAACACGACAGGATGTTCGTCTTCAACGAGTCAAGGGTATTACTGTTGGTCCAGTCCAGCCGATGCCACCACCTGCTCAAAACGTGAGAAGAGTCAAAGATGACGATGTGTAGAGAGTGGCCTGACATTGTCCCCAGGCTCCCGACTGAGCTGTGGCGAGAGGAATCAAAGCAAGGAGGGCCGCATAAGAAAGGGAAAGTTTCGCCATGATGTTGACTGATCTTGGAAACCGTAATCCATCTCGTTATATATCGACTCCATGCTGAAAAAGCTCGGAAAGACCATGGCCACATGAACGCTGCCATCGTCTTCTAAAAGTCCATTTATGACAGTCCACAGTCGTTATTTTTAGAGCTGTGGAGTGGATTTTCGTCTGTGGCATGGATGTTGCAACGTGTCTATCTAGATCGAAGTGTCGCGGGCTGTTCCAAATTAAAGGAAGAGTGACAAACAGGCTGCTTGAGCAGGGCAGAATGCGAGGAGCGCGCATGTGAGATGTAGCGAAGTCCAGGACCACGAGCACAGGCGGATTAACGTCGGGCGTCGGTTCTATTTCAGTAAGTGTATTTTTGAACCGAGGTACTTAAAGATAGCTCTTCGACATCCTGATGACATGGTGTGTCGATATCTTTCCGGAAGAATTGCAGAATGGAGTCACTTCAACTCAACATACGACATAGGCGAACAGGCCAGCGCAGGCAGTTTTGAAATTTGACTAAACAATCTGTCCCCATTCAGATGAGTGACATGACAACAATTCGTAACTAGCGTGAGCCTTGCTCGTAAACGCTGGTTGGAGAATATTTTGATGCACGTGTATGCTGACATAAGCATGCAATTACTATGGCCATCTACTATCGTGTCCATAGTGTTTCAAAACTTTTTTGAAATCATGAATAAAAAAAGGTCAACTACACCTTTTACCAATCGGACTTTTGCAGTTAGTATGATAATATCTATTATAGCCTTCCGCACCGTCACTTGGCGAGAAGGTGAGTAGGTGATTGTGCCGAGTGAACCCGGTGGTGGAGGTGCCAAAACCATAGTGTTTCAAAACTTTCGTCACGAATCGTCACGCTGACTCATAAAGCCGACGTTCGGCAGGCAACCAAGTTGGCTGGTCCATCACTACTTTGTCATCACTGCATCACTGTTTCTGGGCTAGCCGGGAAGTCAGTGTCACTGCTGGCCCTGGAAGCTTTTTCCAATGGAAAAAGTGTAAAACTGTTATGTTACTTCTTTGTTAGCTTTTTACAATAGAAAAAGGCATCTTCTTTTGTTTAAAGTCTTTTTATAACAGAAAATATGCAAAAGAAATGGCATAACAGGTTTCTTTTACAATATTTCTAATGGAAACATTTTCCAGGGCCAGCTGTGACATGTCACGCAAATTCACTCTTTCTTTAATGTATTGCTCCAGACACCTCAGAATCCTTCCAGACTCTAGAATCACTCTGAGTTACATACATAGATGATATCTGGAGAACCACATCAGAATACATAGAGTACTGCTTAAATCCGGAGCAGTTTAAGTCAATTTTTGTCTCTGACCGCCCAATGCGAGCACTATCGCGACACAGACACCATACTGGTTACCCATTCATATTGTGTTCTGTATTGGAATAGTATATATCTAACATATCTCAGTAAAGATCAGTGGCTCTGGGCTTGCGATCCCTTGTAAAATCGAGTTTTGAAACTCTAGGGCATTTTGAAACCCGATGGACGTGATAGTACAATTTGAATAATGAGATGTCTAATGTTCCGTAGGTATCAATATAGAACATAAGATAAACCATGAAAAAGACAGAATTGTTAACCTTGTTCCACGCGCCACCATTATCAAACAAGACCGCTCCCAGCCATCCTAGCTGTGTCAGAGATAACTCGTACCATCTCACTCCAAGCCTTGCTCAGAGCACCAGCTCCTGCATTCTGTAAACGTTGACGGACTAACTCGGCATTATTGCTGGTGCTGATGGGACCTTTGAAGACTTGTCGTTTTCGATGTCGAGCGCGCAATACCAACGAAACTAAAGGGAAAACGACAAACAGCAAAAAGATCGTCGAAACATTCGATGTTGAGATGTAGGGCGCCAACGAAGCCTTGATGATTGCATAAGTGTTGAGATTTGCAGGTCTGGTTGCAGCTGATTGAGTCGGTGATCGCGTGACGGCTGAGGGATCAGTGGAGAAAGATGCCGGTTTGGAATCGGCGGCGGTCCGTGAGCGTAAAACGGGACGTCGTGTTGCTTGTTGTGGAGTGGCAGTAGAGTCAGATGATAGGGATGTTGTTGATGAGTTAGCGGGAGCCAAAATATTCGGGACAGATAAAGGTTGCAAGGAACTCCGTGCGGCAGGGACTACAGTATGCGTCGAGGTAGTGGATAAGGAAGAAGACGATGAGGATGTCGAAGGAGCTGGAGAACTTGATCTAGGTGACCATTCTACCTGTGGTGGAGATAGCGAAGGCGTATGATTTGATAGGCGGGACGACATGGCCTCCGTTTGAAGAGATCGTAATGATTGTATGAAGTTCTGGAGGATATCGGATGTATCAGTCATGGAGAGCGGAAGGTCAGAGAATATGTTACATGCCTCTCGAGAACTAACAGGCAACTCTCCCTCGTATTCCAGAAATTCCTGAGCATAATCCCACTGTTCCAGTTTCGGAAGAATTTGGAGACAGTAAAGTTCCAAGACTTTTTCATATACCCCTGATGATTCTGTATCCTGTTCAGCGGGAAGCACGTCTCTCTTGGATAGCCAATCTTCAATGATAATACGACCAAAATCTGGGGTATCCAGACGGAGACTCGAGTGAATCAAGGTAACGAGGACTTGTGTCGGAAGATACGATGAAATAGAAGCCGCTCGGTCCCGTTTGGGAGTGAAAAGAGTTAGAGAGCGGTCACGGAGGGCTGTCAGCAAAGACTGGGGAGATTGGAGTTGGATATCTTTCAGAGACTGGGGAAGCGTCTGCAGGGAAGGCGGTGAGGAATATACGGTTGTTTCGAGTGTTATTCTAAGGATGTCCCATTTACGCCTCTGTTCTGCGAGTGTATCCGGAACGTCATCCGGGGAGTCTAGATGGGCAAAGGCAGACTCAACGAGCGACTGCGTGAGTGGGATATCGCGGAGTAGAAAAGCCCGTGCAGCGCGATTGTACAACGGTCGCAGTAAGGCTATCGTTGTGGAGGCTGGGGTTGCTGGTAGGACGGTGGTGACGGGTATCGACCCTTTCATTGGCTTTGGGTCCGAGTACGCCACCTTGCTCAGCGTGCTCGTCGCTGTCGGCATTGTAGCAGGTAGAAGTAACGAATAAAACAGAAAAGGTAAATAGCCGATGATATTCACATGCTCCGATCTTATATTACATAATCAATGTCCACGACGCGACTACGCTCGCAAATGCCAAGACAAAACAAAGTGGGCCGATGAAACCAGTCTTCTCTATTTTACCCGCTTTGTGTACTGTAACTTCGTAGTCCGCCCAAATTGGGCGCCGAAGCCACCACCAGAATTGAGCAGCACTTCCTATAAGGCGATGCCAAGTGACGGATGAAATGAACGTCCAAAACTGATACTTACCTGGGAACATGCTATAAATCTTCCCAGTACCGTCTACACGATACCAGGAATTACAGCCAACGTAGACAGAATGAGAAAGTCTTTTCTGAAGGTCCTCGTTGTATCGGTCTGCCGCTTCGTGCTTTACGCCGACCGCTGATAGTTTACCATCGAGAACAGGCTTGATCAATTCAAGACTATAATTTGTCTGATCATGCATTGACTTAAAAATGTCATTATTGAAACGAATCTGACAACCCACTTGAACTTCTTCCATGAAAATAACCGAGGTATGACCAGTAGAGGTGTTAGGGCCTGTTTGGAGTCAATCACATAGGATTGGCGGCCAATGAAATAGCGAACCTCCCAACAAGTACACGTTAGGAAAATCTGGAATGGTTGTTCCCATGTAGGCAGTAGGGCCTCCCTTGGAATTATAGTAGTCTTGAATTGTTTGTCCTGATTTTCCCTGTATGTGCAAAGGGTACCTATCCTGTCAGGGGAGGATCAGCTTTAGACAGAAATTACAAGATTAATATGGATTAATATTGAAGTACCGCGCGATATCCTGTTGCGAGGATAATGACGTCAAAAGGAAGATGCTCTCCTGTCAAAAAATTTGGTCATATTCTTAACAGAACTGATAATTTCAGGGCGAACCTTCCTGGGTAATGATACCGTCTTTGACGATTGAAGTGATTCCCCCGTAGTTGAGATGTACATTACTTTGATGTAATGCAGATAGATAATCGGTGTCGAATATTACACGCCGACACCCAAGATCTATTATCTGGTCCAAGGTCATGTTATACGTGGCAAATGAACAAGCGCACCGTATTTTGGAATAAGATACTCGCGATACTCTTCTGGCGATGAATTGCTAATGTACCTTTCAAGAAACTTTTCAGAGTGTAAGACAAACCAAGTCAGCATTCGACCTTGTAAGCTCACTTTCTGCATTGGGCGCCTGGTGACGCTGTTTGAAAAAATCGCGAAATACGCCAAATCAGACTAAATATAAATTCAGGCATTGTTTTAACCGCGTTAGACGATAGAAGATTCTTTACCACAGAGTAGTTCAGAAATCTGACAATTCGCATGTAGAGTGGAAGGTATCGACATGCAAATTTGTGGAAATCAGAGTAGTACATTCGGATCTGAATCCATTCTCAGAATACGCTCGAAGGGAACATGTGTTCAACCTCACCGGAGGGAATAGCCAGTTGGGTGTGCGGGAGAACTGTGTAATGTGGATATTTGGCGACTTTGCAATGATTGGCAAAAATTGGGTGCTGTGGTGGATACATCAATATTGAATACAATGTCAGAAAGACAATTCAGGATACTCACGCAGATGCACCGTTGCCAATGACAGCAACACGTTTCCCATCGAGTTTCATATCGACCCATCGGGCAGAGTGGAATAGGGTACCTTGAAAGTCAGACAAACCAGGTATGTCGGGATATTTTGGTACTTCGAGGACTCCCAGAGCGGATATCAAGATTTCAGCCCTTGTGGTCGACTGAATCCCAGTCTTTGCATCTTCACAGGTGATGTGATAATAGCTCGCATTTGAGTCCCAGACGGCTTTGACGACTTTTGTTCTAAATTTGATATGAGGTGTAAGAGAGTATTTTCTGCTGAGCCTATCCCAATAATCCCGTATTTCCGGCTGAAACGGGTGTGAACTCGTCCAGTCTGGATCCTGGTCTGTGGATAATGAGTAGAAAGGTATCGGTATATCCGATGAACATCCCTAAGCATTCAGAGTGAATTTGGTTATTATAAGAGACTTCCTTCGATACATGAATAATACGAACCGGGTAAGTGTTTTCCTACAATTTAACAACACGAACAAGTCAGACGTGCATAAGGAATGTCAACGACGAAAACCCACATGCCATGTCCCACCAACCGCGTCCGTCTTCTCCAAAATCTGTTTGATAACTTTGATCAGAAGTCATTAGAGGAACACGGTCGAATTCTCACTTACGGTAAAGTTTTGGTACCCAAATTTTCGTTTGAGCGCAATGGCAAACGATAAACCACCAGCCCTGTGCAAAGAGGACAAATCGAATTACCGATGGTTAAACGTCGATTTTTACAGAACACATCCATGAAACTCACCCAGCGCCTATGATGACTATTCTCGCCCCAGAAAGCTTTGTTTGGGACATCCGAGTCAATGACCTGAGCTCAGCGGGACGCAAGAGGTGAAAATTCTGAGGGACTCAGGTGATAAGCCGGACGCTGATAAATGTCGTTCGGGCACAGTACGAGAAGCCTATTCATTAGGATTCCCAAGCCTTAAGGACTCTACGTGTCAATGACAACTTTTGGATCCCCGTTTGAAAGTCGCAACGCCACTAGAACGAGCGCGTGTGGTAATGGCCTAGTACTACGTAGCCTAGTATGCAATTGAAACGTTGTCACATGGGGGCCCGAGTCGGAATCCATTTTGCTGGTCCTGGGGTGCTTTTTTCTCGCGTCCTCACTGGGATAGATCGAAGGTTCTTGTAAAGAAGAAAAGGGTACGAAGAAGTATACACCGGAGCAATGTTCAATTTTGCGTTCAAGCAGTATACCAAGTGCCTTTTCTATCGTTAGTTTGAGATGTAAAAACGATAGATAACTCACTCTATGTAACCTCTCAAAGAGCCTCAACTTGAAAGAGCACGAATACGAACACAACCGAAAGCACATGGTGATGGCGGCGACTGACGTTATCACGCGCACACAAATGTCGAGGTAATGTGACAGTTGCACGATGCACTGGTGGAAACATACTCTACGCTTATAAAAAAGATGCACTCAACGCCGAACCATTCTATACTCATGCAGGGAAGCAGAGGGGAGAGTGCCTGGTCTAACCGGATCCTGATTAAGGAAGAGTCATCAGCAAAACGGCAGATTGTACGTATACTTGCTCAAATATGGCCTGGGAGCCTATATTGGGCAAGTGATGGGATCCACCCAGATACTCAACATGCCGTTTTGCTGATGGAGAAAGAAGACCAAAGAAGCCTGAAGATTGTCATGGCCCAGACTGTGGGTCCCTGTTTGGAGATTACAAGGAGGGACATTAGGAAAACTGCCAGTTAATCGTGATGGCCCAGTGCAAATCGCGTCTAGCCGGATCGGGCCAATTCAAGCCATAAGGGCCTGTTCGGCCCCCAGCTCCAAAATCAGACCGAGAGAGCTTAGCTTGGAATAGGCCGGAATCAGGTTGGATCAGGCTGGATACACACGCTTTGGATTATCATTGTCACAGAGAGTCACATCATGATTAGATTACCTATCCAACGCAAATCCAACGTGTCCTTTGAACTACACATAGAATGGCCCCTTTGAACGTGTCTACATCATGCAAGCGCAAGAAGAAACAATCTGGAACATTGCGAAGAATGAATGCTGTTGTTGGAGCTATATTAGGAGCTGCCACAGTCACAACAACACAGCTTCTTCAGACAGTACTACCACGGCCGAAACATACATCAATTCTTACTGGACAAAAGTGGCTTGAGGAGCTTCTCAAAGGCCATCCTGACAGTTTCCATGAACAACTTGGCATATCTCAATTTGTATTCTGCCTGCTCTGCACTGAACTGCAGCGGCATCACCATTTACAACACAGTCGACATGTCCGGGCTGATGAGCAACTAGCCATCTTTCTTCATCTGGCCAGGACTGGTACCAGCTCTTGGATGCTACAGGAACACTTTCAGCGCAGGGGGAGTATCATTGGCTGGCATAGGCTTGACATATTCTCGGTAGAATGACCCAACTAGTACTTTGGTGAGACATCACACATATCTATATGTACAAATTAGTTTCTCATTCAGTCATTGAAAATGGAGGAAAACTGACTTGGAAATAGTGTCTCCGCTACAATTTACAATGATCACAAGCTATACCCATACTTCAAGTATTGCCATGGTGCGATTGATGGTTCTCATTTCAACAGTTGGGTTGATGAGGAAGCTACAGAGTCAGGCATTTCTTGGGATGACACCAAATGAGGCAGTTTCCAAACCAATTTCTTTCCACCCATAATCATACCGACTATTCCTCACATACCATGGATTGAACACAATCACCCTATACCACCTGGCTTGGAACAGGAAGTTTGCAAAATCATAAGAGACAAAATCTGAGCTGGCATATATGAACTGTCAAATTTGGCTTACCAATCCTGATGGTTTTGTGTGTTGAAAAAGAATGGAAAGCTACATATAGTTCATAGCCTCGAACC
>JAGGAX010025249.1:0-11797 GCA_017657335.1 Termitomyces titanicus | reverse complement strand
AGCTAGAATATACTCCTATTAAATCACCATCTGTTGGAAGGAATCGGTGGTCTCAATACTAATAGGCACCGATGTTAATTGCACGTACACAGTGACGTCAATGTCAATATCAGCATAGTCAAACTCCCATCTCACGATCCATCGTATACGGAGTTTTCCTAATTTTTTGTCGATGGCACGGTCGTACCTCTACATATAGTGCAAGATATCATACGCGAGGTATTGTATATCCTGTAGAGTCTTGTGCTTAGTGCAAACGAGATGTAGTTATAAATTCAATCCGAGGATGGCGAGGCGGGGAAGCGTGGTGATCAAACGGAAGGGGACAAGTTTAGATGGAGTGTGCGAGGCTTGTTGATTCGATATGCTCACCTTTGTACAGCGAATGTGGTTCAACGTTCCTCTGTGTAGGTCGAAGCAAGGCTGACTATGAGAGTTGTCGAACAAAACGAAGACAGCCCGATCGGCCCGTCCGACACGCAGCTGGGACATTGCTTGATGGTGACGTGGGTGAAAGTGTGTTAGGCGATGGGTCCCAAGTTCGAGCCGTACTACGTCTCGATTGTTGTTCCGTTGCTTTCGCGGACGGGGACTGCAAAGCCTGATTTTTCCATCGTGATGCGACGAAGCTGATTCGAGCCATGTACCTCGGCAACCGGGTGGTTTACTCTTCACGCAGCGCCACACTTCCAAGAACCTTCAAAGTTTGACGTGGGATGATGCTGCCAATATGAACTATGATATCGGATTCGTGGGAAGAGAGATCGGGTATTGTCAGCTAGAACATGATCACCATCTCCTCACGAAGATAGAATGAAATGATAGTTTTAAGGAACGATTGGTTAGATACCTCGCTCCAATTCACACTTACTGGTTCAACATTATTCAATCTACTTCGTCTTGTGACTTCTCTGAGTCAAGCCGTCATTAGAATTTCCACAGAATAATGCTACAAACACATCCAGTGAATGGTCACAACGGGAGAGTCGATCTCGCGTTTAGGCTTAACTACTTAGACTCGATCGTTTGATCCGGATGCAAATACCTGTAATTGCAACCACTCCATCCCTGGTATATTAAACTTTGAGAAGTGGTGAGAGCGTAACTTGAGATGAAGCTTGAGGCGTTGAGGCCTGAGACCCTATCGAAAGCTGCATGTAAGGGGTTATAGGTACAGGAGAAAAAATGAAAAGCGGAAGGTTTTTTGACATACGTGCGAAATTTGGTTCCTTGCCTCGGCCCGGCCTCGAAACATTTTCCGTTGATCGTGACATCGTCATAACGAAGGAATTCGCAGGGCATGATTATCTTCTGGCTACAACTGTTGCTTTTTACTCTCTTCAAATGCTATGTTCTTGCGGAAAGTGACGCGTACGATCATGTCGACTTGTACGTCCTCAAATTCTTCCCTCTCAACGCGTCGACTAGACCTATAACCTCCTTCTAGGCTGATAGGGAACGGTGGTGACACACCGAATGGCTCGGGAGGAATGATCCCATCTACCGCGCCACCGTTCGCAATGACGCGCTGGGTTGCTCAGACTCACTTGAACTATGTTTCTGTAACCCCGTATAACTGGACAGCCGATACGATACACGGATTTCAGGGCACACGTCAGCCGGCTATATGGATGGGAGAAAGTGGGCCTGTGGTTGTGGTTCCTGGTGTTACAGAGACGGACCATATTGACATCAAATCTACTTTCGAGGAGCGCGGGTTGAAGATTTTGTCGGACAACGAGGAAATTACCCCGGCATACTATTCCGTTGTACTCGAGGATGGGCAGGGAGGTAGAATTCTGGTCGAACAATCGGCTAGTACGTCTAATCTCTGAATCTTTTCATGAACTCTTCAATTAGTAATACCTCGATACAGCCTCTCGAGTAGGCCACCTCAGATTTACATTCGAAACTAACCCCGACCTAAAACCCTACATACTCATCGAATCCTCCCGTCCCTCGATCCTAACTTCGACACCAACAAATATCTCTTACCCACATGGCACCGTATCTCTCCATCTCCGTCCTGATTCTTCTCAAGGCGGTGTCCACGAAATCTGCGGCTCCAACTCGGAACGACAAGACTCCATCATCACGCCTACCTCCACACTCCCATACGTATCTAATTTTGCAGGGTATCATTGTGCTCGGTTCTCCACTTCATCTGTCGCGTCTACGTCTTACGGAACGATACAAAATTCCACCATCTATCCCCTCTCAACATCTACTGAAGGCCCATTAGTATCAGCGTACGCCCATTTCCCAGCACAAAGTGTAGTCGACGTCCGCATCGGAACGTCGTTCATTTCGATTGACCAGGCCCGAGCGAACATAGATGAGGAGATCCCGGACGGAACGACTTTGGACGAGACAGTCGATGCTACGAAAGCCAAATGGGTCGAGAAGCTTGATCTGTTTGAGGTGGAGGGTGCGACGTCGGAGCAGAAAGACATTTTCTTCACCGGTATCGCTCACGCACTCCAGGCGTGTCTTTTTATTTCCTACTTGCCATGGTACGTGAAGGTGGACTGATATAACTTGCAGTATCCATACGAACAACACGAACAAGGACACTACTATTCTGGTTACGACGGGGAGATTCACGAGGGTGAATCTTACACCGGCTATTCAATATGGGATACGTACAGAGCCGAATGGGCTTTTCTTATCCTGTTTGCGCCTGAACGTCTCCCGGGGATGATTACGAGTATGTTGGCTGATTATACCCGAGTACGTCGTTTTCTGTCCCTTCTCATCTTTGGCTTACAGAGCGGAACCTAGGGCGGCTGGTTACCGATGTGGAAAAATATCGTCGGTGAGATTTACCCATTCTTTCTCACTCGCCTCCTCACCCGACTCGCTATGCGTAGAAACGAACATCATGGTGCGTTCCTTTTCTTACCGTCCATTTTCATTCTTCCTGACTTACAAGAATCATCTTAGATAAGCACACACGCAGACTCTCTCATTGCCGAAGCTGTCATCAAAGGCGTCACCGGGTTTGATACAGATCTCGCATGGGAGGCAGTATGGAAAGACGCAACCGTTCCTCCTCAAGACGATTTCACAACCTCGTAAGTCGTCTCCTTTTCCTCTTTTCTGTGAATTCAAACTTGAATTTCAATGACACGGTGGAGTGGGGTAGGTATTTTGACCGAGAGGAGGTACGCCGTCTTTACGGAAATGGAACTCGTCAACTTTGTTAATAGAGTCTATTGGGGACGTAGAACGTAGACTACGAAGTCCGAGCGGGACTCGGGTCAACGTACGCCGAACATGGCTGGGTGGCGGATGATATCCATTCCGAAAGCGCATCTAGAACGCTTGATTATGCCTGTTCGTCCATTCCCTCCTCCCTTGCGTTTGAAATAATCACTGACTCATCCAGACGATGACTACGCCGCATATAAGCTGGCTTCCGCCTTGGGCAAACCGTCAAATATAACCGACTTTTTATTTGATCGAGCGATGAGAGCTCCATTTACGCTTTATAATGATCAGACGGGATTCATGGAGGCGAGAAATATGGACGGGAGTTGGGCGGGGGAGGATAACGGATGGACTGAAGGTCAGTTAACGTCCCGTACCCTTACTTCGCTGCGCGCCTCTTTGACCCTGCCTTATTCTCGCTATGCAAAGGCGACAAATGGGCGTACTCGTTCGACGTTGTCCACGATGTACCTGGACTTATTGAGAGGAGGGGTGGAAATGAGAGTTTTGTTAAGAGTCTAGATGAGCATTTTGATGGGGGGCATAATGATCATACTAACGAGGTATGTACACCTCATTCATCGCTTTTAACTACTCTACCAAAGGAAACTAACGTGAACACAGCCTTCGCATCATATACCTTACCTCTATGCTCTCGCAGGCGCCGCATACAAGACCCAACTGCACGTTCGTGAGATCGCACGGATAAATTACAATAATACCCCCAACGGGTTATCCGGGGTACGTGTCTCTTCCTCCCGCCCTCAGAACCGCGTACTGACGAATACGCACGGACGGATGTAGAACGAAGATTGCGGACAAATGAGTGCATGGTACATCTTCAGTGCCATGGGATTTTACCCCGTCAACCCCGTGTCGGGCGAATACGTCGTGGGATCGTGAGTCCCTCCCCTTACCTGTCCTCCCCTCTGTCCTCATCCATCTACAGACCCTTCTTCGACAAAATAACAATCCACCTTCCTTTGCGTCCAGGACATCCGAACACTCAGTCAAAGACGCTCACCATCTACGCATCTGGCGCTCCAACAAGACCATATATCAAATCGTTGACGGTCAACGGGCGGCAGGTCCACGTACCGATCATTAAACATGAGGATATTATGGACGGTGGGGAGATCGTGTTTGAGATGAGTGGGGAGGTTGAGGAGTGGGGGAATGGATTGTTTTTTGTGAGTCCCCTTTCTTGAGTAAGGATTCGTCGAGACCAAGAGAGGACGTGTGATCATATAGGAACGGCAAGTACAGGGCAGAAAGGAGACGCAGACGCAGGTTATGACGGGGTCAAGAGGAATGGACCATGTTGAGCTGTGACTGTTTGTGCGCGGGGCGAAAGTTGTATCTCTATCCATCTCACGCCCTGAGGCGTGATTTCAGTCCGTACTTTGTCTGTATGTTGACTGCTGCGCTTGGTCTATTGTCTGTAGTATTCGTGTCAAATGATCCAACCCAGACAAGCATACCATATGCCAGCATCCATGCCCAGCGCCTGAATCGGGTGAGCGACCAAGAGTCCAAGGCAATGTAGGGCAATAACAATAACTGGCGGTGTGTTCCTAGTGAGGGGAGATGCTCTCGAGGGTGCCTTTGGGGTGCATATTAAGTATTTCTCTTCCTCGGGAAGATGACTCGTGAGGTGAAAGATCGAAAGTAAGCCAATGATGGACAGATAGTACTGTCACACGATTCCGAGCAAAGTATATTTGTTAGCTAACCGTAATGGGAGGCATTTCCTAAAAATTGGAGTATTAGCATGTATGTGAGGCCCCCTCTTCCTTGCTAAGGACTTGCATCGTTGTCATTCTTCTGAGAATATGATGGCTTTGAATGCTATAGAAAACAATGATGTTCTCCATTTAGAAAATGCTTGGAAGCTGTAATTGAAGTGGAATGTCAAGAAAGAGCCACCTAAATATTGGCGTCCACCTGTTCTACTTTCTCCTAAACATCAGATCCAGGTCTTCAAAGTCAAGGAAAAAAGCAAGGCCAAAGTGGGCAATCATCCATCCAAGGCAAATACTCAGCTAGCTAGAGATTTGCCTGGTAAAGAGCCTAAAAAGAATCAATCAACAGCCAAAGATAGCTCTGACAGTCAAGATGATGTGGACAGAATGGGTATGTGGATTTCTACAACTTGCACACATATATGCTAAGATTGATTAAACAGGCTCTTTGTCATCTAATCTGAAACCTCCTAGTCAGTAACTACAAATAGCATGCAATAATTATTAGATGTTTCATTTAGGCAATCAAATAGCTGTTATATAGACACATGCTGCTGCTGCCAAGTGTCGTCTTTCTGGTGGTATGTAATGCATCTTATTTTTCTTTATTGATAAAAAAATAAGATTCAACAGATCATATGTTGTCTAGTGCTATGACCAAGGAACAAAAGCAGACCTCAAACAGTGTACATAATGCATTGAAGAAGGCTATTGAGGAGAATGCTGCATCTAGCACAAATGATGATGAATTGGGAGCTTTTCAAGCATTCAACTAAATGATGCCATTGATGCCATATCACAAGAAGTTTGATTTTTTAAACCTATAGTTGTAACTAGCTGTTGAATTACCCTTCCTCACTACCTTACATATATTTATGATGGACATGGCATTTCTAGCACTTGATATAGCTAGAAATGATATACAGTTATAGATTGATCAAAATGAGTAGGCTGACATCAATAACAATGAAAGTCCAATAATTTGTTGATGTAAGGGCAACCTCTGGAGGCTGTGGCATGAGGAGAATCCAAAGAGAACAAGTTTAGGGATCCTCTATGCCAGGAGCAGCGCTTCAGAGGTTGCAGAAGCATGGGAACTAACTGTACAGTACATGTAAGCCACACAAAAAAACAAAATACAGCCTTAAAGGGGCATATATCTAAAAATAATCAAATTTCAGAGATAGCTATGGGCTGGCCATGCAGTCCTCAAGAACGCTCATTGCTGACTAAGCATTGAGCATTCTTATGCCCTAGATTGAGAACAGATGGGCTGAGGTCAGATGAAAATGACAGAACTAAGAGATGGAAAAAATGGAGGAGATAAAAGAAATAGAACTCAAAGAGGAAGAAATGGAAGTCTCCTGACATCACTCTCTTCTAGAGTGTGGCATCTCAATGTGCTGGGTAGAAGTTTCAGATTGCTCTGTCAGCCTATGAAATGGGACAAATGCCTCAGATTGCCTGCAGCGTGTTGGGGTACTTCCTGTGGAACTGTCAGATGAGGTTAGGTGCATGAATGCTCTCCTACAGTTTCCAGTATATGTCCTCCATACCATAACCTTTCCACTTTACCTTGAATTGCAATTTCTGCTGAAAAGGCCTGCTGTCCAGTATCTCCTCCACCTTATACTCCTCCTTCTCATCCAGCAAAACTGGTAGCGGTGGCAGATTTGGATGTCTGCTAGGAACAAGGTCATTTGGGGCAAGGAAGAGCTTTACTAGCTTGAAGACTGGGTGGAGCTTGTGCATCTCCATGGAAGGTTTTTTCATTGGGAAAAGTGTCAAAGAAACCTGTTCTGTCACTTCTTTGTTGGCTTTTTATAATGAAAAAAGGAATTTTTCTTTGTTAAAAGCCTTTTCATGCCAGAAAAATGTGTAAAAGAAATGGCATAACAGGTTTCTTTTATATTTTCAATGGAAACATTTTCTGGGGCCAGCAGTGCAGGCAGTAGGCCAATGGCTCCACCTGTCACTCCATCACATAGGGACCTAGGTTACAATGAGATAGCTTCCTTGATGGTCATGTTGTGGTGATGTCTGATCCATCCAGATAGACTCTGTCTTCTGACTTGTACTTAAGGGTGAGGACACATCCACAACTGTAATACTGGGCCATGTCCTCTTTGGCCTTTGCCAGCGCCAGTTTTACCAAGGTGGCTTGCTGCAAGGCTCCCCATTGCCAATCTATGTCTTTGACAATGAGGTCAAAGAGGGGATGTGCATGGTGTGAGAAATCCTAGAGAACCTATGGTGTAGTACTTGATTGACGATTGGTACTTGTAAGTTCTGGGTCTTTGTTTTATTAACTGATTGTTCTAACTTAAACTCACACTAAAAAAAGTTGTGTAAGTAAAATCTTTTTCTTTTTCTAGAGTATGGCTCCAACTATATATATAGGTGAAGATAGAAGTATTCAATAGATTCTGGCCTAAATGATTCACTCCCTGAGAACCACTAAGCCTTTACCCATTAAATCCTCATCCTTTTATTAGAGTTTATTAGGCTATTTATATCTATTCTACTGCACATAGATCAGGACCTTACATGATTTTTGATATGATCTTTTCTCTATCTAATTCCTTTGATCCCCATTGAATGGTGTTATTTTCCATTTAATTCTTTGTGTGGTGACAGCATCATCATTTATGATAGTGCTATATTGCAGATAATTGAATTTTAATTTTATCAGTGATTCAGACTTTGATTCCTGTTTTGGCTGACTTTGTCTATCATTCTGCATGTCTATTAGGCTGTCCTCTGTAGGTCTCTTTGTCCATTACCTCCTCCTTATTGTTTTCTGCCACCAATACTCATGCTTACTATGGTTCTTGCTATTTGAGTGACTGATAATTTTTGTGTTATTGAGAGGGGGAGGGTGAGCAATCTACATGCCCACAGGTTTTGAAATTTTAATTATTGTTTATTTTTTTCTGCAGATCTTCACGTTTTATCCTTGTTATTTATGTCCTCTACAACATAGAGTTATATCATCTCCTCTCCACCTAATTATGACTGCTCTCAGTCACTCTTCATATCCTTTTCATTCTTCCTCAATTACTGTAGAGCCTTGTATGCTTCTTGTTTAGCAGCTTTCACAACAAGTTGAGCCTTTAGTCTCTTCTTCATTGTGCTTTCTTCTTCCCTGTCTTTTGCTGCTTGTTTTTCTCTTTTCTTTTACTTCTTGACTTATGTACTATTTCTGTCTATGAACGCAAAACTGCTAGAAAATGGCCTATTCTTTTCTCTTCTTCCTAACACGCTCTTCATTATATTTTTGCCTTTCTACTATGTCTCCACCTACTGGTCCTAAAAAACTCACCTCCCTTGTTCTGCAAGACTCTTATTCATTACTTGAGAGTGCAGTCATCCGTGATGCCATATAACAAATTCAAGCATTACCTGACGTTTGCTACTACCATCATTGTCCTTGCTGAGGACACCAAAGTCTATGCTTCATTTGTCCTCATTGCTTGCCACATTAGCGCAGCAGAGCTAGCAAGTTCTTCTTTTTCTTTGTTCAATTCTTTATCTCTGATTCTTTGCCTTAAGTTTTTGTCAATCACAACAAATTTGAGTGCATTGCTGACTAAGCAGGTATTTTTGATGCTCTCTATGGGATACAAGAACTCATTGATTGAAACCTTGCTTGCTCTTCTGCAACTATCAAAAACTAGTGTATCTTTGCCGGCTCAATCAGAAACACAATTGAGACAATGACATTAAAATAAAAAGTGTGTCTGCTCCTCACTCTTCTAAGCACAAGGCTAATGATATGAGTCACTTCTTTTTCTTCCCAGAGTCTGATGTTTCTGAACCCTTTACATGCTTCATGCTTTTTCCCTCTCTCTGAAGATGCTCTTAAGGCAAAGGAACTCAAGTTATCACTCACAGCATGTCAGTTCTTTTTTCTTCTTTTTCTTCTTTCTATCTTTTTGCTTACCCTTCTTTTTGGTTTTTGTAAGTTCTCATCACTCTGATAGTACTTCTGCACAATGCCTCTTGAGTCAGGTTGATATGCTCTTCAAACAAGGTGGCAAGATCTCCAAAACTACCTACCACAAATATTCTAGCATTCTTGAATAGTCAGCTTGCTAGCAGCTCTTTGCCCTTGACATTGCTCAACAACTATGTAAAGAATTGATTGCTCATTGTGAAGCTGTCTGTGCTGCTCTCAACAACCAGAATGTGTTCTATGCCAGAGTATTGATCTATGATCTCCAAGTTTCTGGTTTCAAACCCATGCGTTTACTTTTTTTCTTCATCATATATCTATTAAAATATTCAAGGATACCTTGAAGTACATCTCAGTTGACTGACATACATTATTGGTTGAACATCTGCTGAACAAACAGATTCTCCTTCCCAGACCCTGAAAGATCAGAATATAGTTGAAGCAGGCCTTTCTAAGATAGATGAAGTTTCCACTACTATCAAATTTACACTGTAGTGTAGTTTCTTTGACTATACCATGTACTGACACCAGGCTCTAAATCTATCAATTCTTGCACTTTTTGAGATTCTTCATCATCCATTGTTACCTTCTGTGTCCTCTTCTTGCTCTTAGGCTTGCTCTTCACATCCAAAGCTGACATCTTGCAGATAGATGTCTTCAGTTTGATTTTCTTCTTCTCTTTCTTGCAAGCTTCTTAGCTTACTAGATGTAATTATCAATCCATTCTTCTATTTCAACAGACAACTCTATCCTCTTCCTTGCCTTGTATGGAAGGCAGCTAGCTACCTTCTCTTGCTAGACCAACCCATCCATTTTGGCAATGATGTTATTATCTCCTTTTGTATATGTCACTACTATTATTGAACTCCAATACCTTGCCCCCATCTTTCTGCTTAAAGACTTGGCTGCTGCTATGTTCCTGATAAGCACTAAATCTTTGAGGTTGAACCTAAAGTCTCTTACTGTCTTTTCATGTTCATATGTAAACTTTTCTACCCATCAGAGCATTTCTTTGCTGACTCTTTATCTCACTTCTGCCATATGCTGGTGGGTCTTCGCCCTTAATTCTATCAATTCTTCTGTCACTACTAAGCCTATGGTTATGGGTTAGTTACAGTTTGTGAGATGTCATTGTTGCTGATTGGCAGACGAACTGAGTTACTCGCTGTGGAGTCGATCACTGTTTTTCCCTTTGAAATCTTGATGATATTTCTTTCTCCACAAGTTTGGCCAGAAACAGTTTTAAGGTTTTCTTTGCTGTTTCTAAAGATAAAAAAATATGTTTTCTTAAAAGAAAGATCAAAAAAATAGTTGAAGGTTGTCTACCTCTGTTTCTCAGGGAAACCTTTTTTCTAACAGTTGAAAAATAAGAATCTAATTTCCTAATTTGCTGAATAAAAATTGTTCAGAAACTGGTGACAGGTTTTTTCATCACTTTTTCCAAAGGAAACAAGTTTGGCTACTAGCAGTGGATGGAATTATCAGAGTTTGCATGCTTGACCAAGTTGGGCTCATGATTCTTGAGGAGTGGACAAATTAGTTGAAGGCTGCCCTCTACACTCATAATATTGAAGGGATGACCTGGATTGCATTGTAGAGGTCAAGGATTGTAAGAAAAATAAGGAAAAAGCTATAGAAATATGTTGAGATTCATTAGCTTAGGATCAACCACTGGCAAGCCAGATGGTCCTTGTATCTAGCCAACTTTGACTTCTTGCTGCACCACAAACCTGGACGGAGCATGGGCAAGCTAGATGCATTGTCATGGCATGCAAATCATAGTACAGGGGCTGACAACAACAACAACATTGTCCTCCTGAAACCTGAACTGTTTGCCATCTATGCTCTTGAAGATGGCCATCCAAGAGGATGAGGCAAACATCTTCAAAGACATACAACGAGGGAACTGGGAGGGCACTCAGAAGGACACTGTGGCAAAGGCAGCCATGACTTTGTATGCCAATCGGAAAAGTGAAGTGAAGCCAGTATGTACAGACAAATGAGATGTGCAGAATGATCTACTCACCTTTTAAGATCGCATCTATATCCCTAACATGCCAGAGCTTTGGAGACGCATCATACAGACCAATGCCTGCACCGGCCACCTCCACTAGTCCTGGTTGATAACAAAAAAGAGCATGAGGTGAAGGAGATCCTAAACAGCTAGATGGCTATTCCCATAGAAGCTGCAGTTCAAAGTGAAGTGGAAAGATTATGGTATTGAAGACATATCTTGGAAACCTTGAGAGAACGTCCATGCACCTAACCTCGTCAAGCAATTCTATCAGAAGCACCCCAACATGCTGCAAGCTATCCAAGGCATCTACTCTATCTTACCCACCAATCAAGCCATCCAGAACTACTTCTATCCTGCATGTCAAGACGCTGCACACTAGAGAGGGGGTGATGTCAGAGGACTACCCATTTTGTGCATTTTCCCTTCCAGGCATGTGTTGGCATCAAAGCAATCCCCAGAATTTGATTGTCTTCAGCCTCTGAAGCGTTGCCTCTGGCATAGAGGATTTTCAGACTTGTTCTCTTTAGATCTCTCTCTGCCAGGTGTGTAGTTATGCATGTATGTATCTGTACAGTACTCAATAGACTTTGGATCTCCCTTTGCCAGTTATGTGATTGCGCCACAGCCTCTAAAGGTCACCCTTACAATATGCTGATTCTACTATAAGGATTCTATAGAATCTTGCCTTTCCTGCATTCTTAAGATCTGCCAGGGTAGCTTTTAAAATAGTACTCAAGACTAGCTAGTACCATGAGTCCTTATACTTTCTATTCCATAATGCTCTTACTGCCTGCCAAACTTCTGCTTGTTTCAGAGATTTGCATCTGTGAGATGGAACTTGACTTGAGAGAGGAATGTCCAAGAATGCTTGCT